>JASAOA010001857.1:0-133858 GCA_030849815.1 Vickermania spadyakhi
TCCTTCTTTCTATAGGTTTTTCTTTCTTTTCATTTCTATTAGGAAAATTTAGAGTCGGAGAACCTAGAGGTTTTAAATCCAAATTGAATTGTATTCTCCCAAAAAGAATTTGGAATTAAAATTTAAAAAACCCACCCTCCATCCCCCGGTACGGCGAAGTCCCTTCGGTAAAACTTATATACATATATTTCACCTACCTGATCGCAAGTCTTCTTTAAAACACCCCAACAAAAAAACCTTACAACTATAAAAAGTGAGTTCATCCTCCTTTGAACACATTATAATCTTACACTCCCTTATGTTCGACGGTTTCACATGCGATATGCCTCCTTACTCTCCTCCTCTTCTTTGTTTCCCTTATCCATGTTTCGATATATAATTCTCTTCCCAATACTTAATCGAAAAACAGAGTATATATTACAACCTTCTTCTAGTTCTATATACGCGTCTATACATTCCAGCTCCTTGAGCTTTTTCTTTTCCCCAACCACACTCTTTTCTTTTCTTATAGGCCGTCCAAACAACAGCGAGGGTTCAAAAAGGTTCCCTCCTAATTTGAAAATTATATAAAAGAAATGAAATGAAGTATTTCAATTTAGAATATAATGATAATAATGGTGGTGGTTAATGGTTCATTGGGCCAAAGGCCCCACCCTTTTAGGGATGATAATAAAAAATAAAANGGCACGGCGAAGTTCTTGGGTTTCCAAAAAGGATATTAAAAATATACTGCGCTTAGTAAGTTCAACACACGAATGGAAAAAACAATCCTATAAGTACTGTTTACGGATTTTAATACGCGGTATGAATTTCAACTTGCCTGCCTACCTTTGGGTTCATCCATAACCCCCGTTCTTTTCCTTCTTTCTATAGGTTTTTCTTTCTTTTCATTTCCATTAGGAAAATTTAGAGTCAGCGGTTCATATTTCATACTACATACTTAACTCTGTATTGTTTTATGTCTTCTTAACTCTTTAGTGAGCCATTCCACCGAGGCGAGAGCCTTTTTTTAATTATTTTGTGTGTGTATTATTTGTGATAGTAAGCCAGGGAGTTTGTAGTTTGCAGATTTATATTTTCTTTTGGATGGTTACATTTGTTACAGTACAATTCTTGATCTTATAAATTACGAGATCTGTTCGATAGCCATTTAGGAAATAATTATTTGTGTCATCCTTTATACACAAAAAAATATAATAGATTAATATGCTTATCTCTTTTATTGTTACCTCTCTGGCGATTTTTTGAAATGGATGGTCTTTCTTTATTCGTGTTAGGGGTGTAAAACCTTGTACACATGATGTTTTTTTTATATCCGAGTATACTTTGCTTCTCCCCTTTTTTCATTTTTATCTTCATCCAGTAGACAGAATACATTTTTTTTTTTCTTTTGCAGATTTCCTTTTACTAAAGGGGGTTGAATTGTGTCGCGGCTTTTGGCCGTTCCAACTTTCGAACGGAAGCGACACTGTTGTCGCATTTTCTTTCCAAAATTGCATGAAAAATGAGGGGTAACAAATAGATTATCTCATTGGGGTGAGGATATGCATGCCGTTCTATTTATTTCAGCTACGGACTTCAAGGCGAAGATGACCTTCAATAAGCTAATTTTTTTATGAAGAACATAGGGCAGTATTCAAATAGCTTCGTAAAATGGGTTGTTGACGATCGGGACCCCAAAAGCCCACTCAAGTCTTTCTTTTGAGGGGTATTTGGTAAGCAGATGTGGAACAACTGAAAGGCGAAATTCCAAATTCTTTTTGGGAAAATATAATTCGATTTGGATTTAAAACCTTAGCTAAAGTTCTTGGGTATAAATCTGTACATATGGATAAATGGAAAAAATGAAAAGAGGAAGAGGAACAAAGTAAACAAGGGACAAAAAACTTTCCATAACACACAAAAGGTAAAGAAAAACTCCCAAGCGGCAAAATGGAGTGCGGTTTTATTAAATTAAGTCATATTTTATGCATATACAAGGGAAATATTCCATCAATGTTAATTTACAAAATTTTTTTGTTCTCTGTGTCTCTCAAACCGCACTCGCTTCATAACGAATCTAAAAAGGTTCCCTCCTAATTTGAAATTTATGAATTCAACAAATAAAAGAAATGAAATGAAGTATTTCAATAGAATATAATGATAATAATAATATTATTATGAATTCTATTTTTGTTAATCATACTGGTTTCATAAAAACGTTGTGATAAAATTTTTATGATAATATCACGACCATCAAATCCATTTCTCTTTCGGAATAATTTAGGCATCGGTTCCTTCCGTAAACTCTTCTTTTCAACGGTACAAATGATAGTGTGAAAACGAATATATATATATATTCGTTTTTGCTTCACAGCACTTATTATTTATACATTAATTTGACACTTCAAATAGGCGTTTGAATTGGGGCAAATTCCAATAGATCAATTTTATGAACAGAAGATAAACAAAAAACTGCAGTGGAAGGAGTTTTCTATTATTATTTTCGGCCTAAAATCAATGCCCAAGTTCCCACGTGGTATGAAACGCTTGGTTCGCGAGGGGTTTGCACCTGGCGGGGTTTTGCTTCGAGGGAAATCCCCGCTGGGTGATGCTGTTCTGAAGATTTCAATGTAATATCTGTTAAAGTATGAAAATAGAGCCTCGCTTCGCTCTTGATCTAATATATGGATTTCTAAAGGTAAGCGGTAGATATTGAACGTAGATAAAAATAAGTGATGGTTGGGCAAAGTATATTTACCGAGGTGATTGTGACGTGTGGGTCCCTGGTGCTATAAACCCTGCGGCATTGTATCCACCTCGTTAAAGAAAAAATTGTTTTTTTTCTTTAAACAGAAGTGCCGCAGTCATTCGGAGGTGGGGGGAGGGTGGGGAAAATCTCTTCTCCGTTTTGCGGGTGTAAGAATCTGATGGGCGTGTTTGCTATCGTCACTCATATCTGAGTAATGGTAAAACGGCTCGTTCATCAGTAGGAAAAGTGAAAAACAGTCTAAAGGTGACACCTGGATTTATCTATTCTTAGCTCCGAATTTTGTTTTATATGTAATACTATATATTTTACTTTGTATTTATTTGTGTTTTCTCAACTCGTAAGTGATTTTGAAATTATACAATTGACGTAGAATAAATAAATTGCTGCTTTTCCAATGGATGTAGGATCGGTTCGATAGTCGCGAGGCGTGAATATTTACTTTCGCCATCCTTCATACTCGAAAAAGAATAATGGATGAATGAAAACATCTCTTGTTGTCGTTTCCTTCTTCCCTGGCGAAGTTTCCAAGCGGTTTGTTTTTCTGTATTTTTTTTTTGGGTGTAAAACATGGTATTTTTTTTTTTCTTTTCTGTATGCTTTAGTTTTTTCCTTTTCCCATTTTCTTTGCTACGTTTTAAAACTGTAGCGGGGGTGCAATTTTCCCTTAACAACCGTATGGGGTGGCACCTTTTTTTTTTCACCGCCCCGGGCCCTTTAACTTCCAATTCTTATTTCGGGAAAGCTTTTTTTTTTTTTTGAAACCGTGTTTGATCTTCCTTAAAAATTGAAAACTGGAATTGCGTGGGTGGTATATATATATTTTTTTCTCTCTTCTTTAAGAATGAAGAAAGATATATATTTACTAGGAAGAAGAGAAGACACCCAAGAAATAATTAAATAATTTATAAATTAGAGAAATGAGAAAAAGTATTTATGAAATTTAACTTTTATTAAGAATTTTTTTTGATGTGTTGTAATATATATTGTAATTTTATAGTATCGTAAAGGAATCGTAGTGTTCAAGGTTTAAAATTACTTTCTGGTTGAAAAAAATAAATCAAAAAAATTTCTTAATCAAAGAACAACAGAAAATAATAATGATTTTTCATTTCTCTTAATTTTTGCTCCTATTATTTTTATTACCAAATAAATATTGATTTTTATTATGTCGTGGATATTCAAATTCGTATGATTAATAGTCTTTAAAGCAATACAAAATAATTTTGCGTAATTATTATTAAAATATTATATATTATTTTTTTCTGCGTTCATTGTGAAATATTTTTATACAGTAGTAGTGACATAAATTTGGTTTGAAAAACAAAACAAGTATATTTTTTTTCTATTTTTTTTATATTGTAGTTTAAGAATTTTTTAATAATGTTTGTAGTAACATATATGTTACACTAGTATTATTGTTACAATAAATTCTGTTGCTTTCTTCTTTTATATTAATTTAATATTTATTTATTTTAATTAATTAATTTTTTTATTTTACTCGCAATTTTTTTCCTAAGTGTATTCTATTTACGAAAAATAATAATTATTTCACTAACATTCATGGGCTATGAATTCTCAATTGGGAAAAAGTTTTTTTTGTAATTTCCAATCGAATTTTTTCTCTCATTTTAGTGAATAAAGTGAAGGATACATTCAAAAGTAGTCTATTATTTTTATTGTGTTACTATTTTTTTTTTTTAAAATAATAATAATAATAAAAACTTAATCTAAGTCTGCCGCATTATTATTAATATTAATTTCTGCAGAAAATATAAATATTAATGTCAGCGCATTTTTGTTTATTACAATTTTAATATTACAGCTCCATTTTATTTTGTTTTCTATTGTTATTTCTGTTGATTTTTTAATTGAGATTTAGATTTTAATACCATTGGTTTTATTCGTGCTTAAGAAAAGTAAAGTACCACGACATCAGTAAGATTTAAATACAAAAAACGCGTACGAAACAGATATACTTTTCGGCATATACCAAAAAAAAAAAAAACAAAAAAAAAACAAGAAGAATTTTTCGTTTGGCATAGTTAGTCTTAAGTATTATTAGTTAATTCATTTGATTTTTTATTGTGGTTTGTATCTTGTTTTGGAGAATCAGAGGAGAAAGTAAAAGGCTTTTTTCTAATTGATTTATTTTCGCTATTTTTTTCTTTTTTTTATTATGTAAATATTTCTTTTATATTTGTTGTTTTGCTATGTTTTGTCTAGGCAGTGGTGTTAATTGTTGCCATAATTTTGCCTTTACGTGTTTTTGCAATGGTCTAGGATTTTTTTTATTTTATGATTCGTAAATTCATCATGTTTTTGTACTGATATTATTTAATAAACAATTTAGTTTTTTTTTAAACCTTTTCATTTTAATTTTTGTACTCTAATATATATTCTTACGTTGTAGTTGGCTATTGTAAATTTTGCTGTTGAAAGGTGCAAATACTAAGAGTACTACTAGAAACTGATATATACTATATAGTGTTTCGTAGTTGGTTTTGTTAGCCATTACTATTTATGTGGTATTTTTATTTAATGCGGTTGTTATAAATGTTTCTCTCCTTCTTCCTGTTACTACTGTACTTACAAAATGTAAACAATATTTTACAATATTTAACTATCGAATTTTTTTTTGAGGGGCTTTTTGTCAATGCTTTACTGTTAAAATATTAAACTATAATTGCATACGCGTCATAAAGAAGAAAGTATTTCCTACTAAATTATGCGACCAGGCAGCAAATGTGATCCGTTGAATCTAATGTATTGTGTTCTTATTTTTTTTTTTTTTTTGTGTAGCTGAAACTTAACACATTTAACAAATTTTGTTTCAAATTGCTGAAAAAAACTATCATTTTCAATTCATAATTTAAACGAATGAAAGAAAATTATTTGTGTAGCAAATAAAATTGAAATCAATGTCGATCTCCTCTGAGAGAAATTCTCTCACTGGGGCCACGGAATATCGTCTTCGGCTGCACAACTTCTACATGAAATATAATCCTTCTAAAGTCCCTCTTATCGACAAGCACTTACAATCATACAAGGGGTGTGAAGAAAATTTGTTTGCAATACTGGCAGCGAAATATGGTCCCGAGCCGGAAATAAAAACACCTGATCTTGAGAAGAAAGTGCCTGAAGCACTTAATGCCCCTGAAACTCGCCAGGTTGAAACAGAGAGGCACTACTCTGGGAAAAGATCTGAGTACCCGAAAATTGTTTCTCCTCAAGACGGAAACACAGACTTTGAAACTCCCTATTGGGCAAGTGGATCTCTCATTACTGATCAAGACTTATTACAACTTCTTTGTACAAGGCAAACCCAAAACCCTGAACTACAGAAATGCTACATTGGGGCGTATCCTCACCATCCAGGAAGCTCATGGAATGGTTTGACTTACATTTGTTCTTCAGGCAATGATATCGCTCCTCCTGAGACACAATTTCTGGGACACGTGTGGACGGGAACACTCAATTGTGAGAAAACAATGTACTACGATAAAGTGAAATGCAAGCGTATAAGTTTGTATTGCACTGAAAGGTGCCAAAAAGAAGGAAATCATGAGAGATGGCGTTTATCTGTGTATCTTACCGGAACGAAGGATACTTCCTATCTTGTACGGACAGTATGGGATCCAGTTATTGTTCCTGAACCTCTTCCCATGAGCCAGTCTAATCTATCTGCCCGTGATTTCTATTCTTCTGAAGCGATACCGACACGTCTCTCAAGTCAAAGCTCCGACGGAATTGTTCAACCTATTCGCCCTCAGCTTCAAGGAGACGTTGCATTGCTGGTGCGAAAACTTCTGGAAGAGACGGAAGAAAAAATTATGCTACGACTGAACATTCTGGAATCTCGAATATCAGCCCTTGAGCGGAGCAATGACCGCCAGTAATGGTTGCTACTACCGGTGCTTAATTCTTTTCGACAATTTATCTTCAGTTGGAGCCAATTTGTTTTTTTGGTTGCTGCGAAGCCATGTTTTTTTCACTCTTTCTTCTTGTATCGTATCTTGAAATTAGGAATTGATAAACGAAGATACACAGGTTATATACATATTATATATATATTTATATATACCAGTAGTAGATGTCTCACGGGAAAATTCATGTTTTCTTGAAGATGGTGGGAATATCGCTGTACGATGATGAAGCGTTTTTTACGGTATCTGAACAAATATATTCCTTGAAGCACCGGGTGGAAGTCAAGCATGGCGGGACCTGCCAAAATATTCGTTTTTGGAAAGATGAAGTAGAACCTTCTTCGATTATCCGAGATTTTACGCTATCACTTAATGATCTTCTCCGCAGCAGCTCATCAGAAACGGAACTGGCCGAGGGCCAGATCCCTCAGATGACGGTGTACTATGACTTCAGTCCCCCAGAAGGCCTGTGCGCCGTTTTGAATGCGAAGTTTTAGAAACCAACGCTTTTTCTTGTGAATGCGAATGAGTCTACTCGTTCGTCTGTATGAATTTTCTGATCGGAATGAAAACATTGGAATGTCTAAGTTAAATTTTACCTTTTACTCCTTTTTAAAAATAATTAAAAAAACATGATCAACTCAGGTATTAAAATTATTTAGTTGCTCTTCACTAAGTCGAGATTTTCGATATGGGTGGCGATGGCCAAGCTTTGACCAACAACCGCTCCCTGCTCAACAAGATCAAACAGTATGCGGTTACCGTGGAGGACGATAACGTCGAGTGTCGGCCTGAAAAGGAGATTCGTAGTGAGCGATGGAAACACTGTGCACTGTCATTTGAACCGTTAGAATTTCCAGCTGCATTTGATCTTGGAGGGGACGTCTACTCTAAGCTTTCTGTTGTTGATTTCCTGATCGCTAGAAAAAGTGGTGACAGGACAGAAGGCGAGGCAAGTACTCACTTAAAAAAGCTCTCAGACATATGTGAAATCACCAATGAGTCCAGTGATGAAGGCATTAAGTGCCCTGTCACCGGGTATCTAACATCGTCCGGTGTACATTCCTTTGTTGGCTTTTGGGGGTGTGGTCACGTGGTCTCTCTCTCTGTGATTCCAAAGGAGACTGGAAAGGAGGAAGTCGCGTGCCCTGCGTGTGGAGCGAATTCTGTGATAGTGAAACTTATTCTTTCTAAGGAAGAGGGAAAAGCTCAGCGTGAAAGGCTCCGTGTACTGGTTCGCTGTAGTCGCAAACGCTCACGCGAGTAATCCTCCCTTCTTCCTTGACACTGTGGTGCTCAACCATGCCGCGTTATATCCACGTATCGACGTGTTTTTCTTCTCTGTGTATGCCTCTTTCCGATTTGACAACCGTTTCATTTTTTCTGTTGTTGCCGATTTGCCCTTCCCCCCTCTCTCTTTTTCCTCTTATTGACTTTAAATTGTATACCATGTGCTCAAAGAAGTCCACTCAAACTCAGTTTGAATATTAGTTGAAGTACATTATGAGTGGTGATCCTCTCGATGCGCAGAGAGTTTGGGGACCTACGATTAATTCTAATGCTGGGCGAACCATTGATAAGTTTCATATAGGAACCTGCAGGCCACTTCTGCCCAACAATGACGAAGTGGCAAAGTCATACGGTGCTGCAGCCGCCCATTGCGATGCCTCCACGAACAAGTTTGTAGAAGGCCTTCGGGACCGTCTTCTTACTTTTTGCCCTCGTTTCAACACTAGTGTAGTTGCATCTCGACAAAATAGAACATTCTGGCCTCCAGAAAATTTCAGAGAGGGGGGTGAGCTGTCTAGAGATCTCTCTACTGGGCTATTCTTCGGGAGCTCGTATCTTTTTGAAAATGTTCAAAGCGGGAAGGTGTTGAGCAGCGTGACACTACCGATGGATCAAGTGACTCGTTTTCTGGATAACCTCGCACGGGTAGAGGCAAAGAAAAAGGAGTACTTCTTTTCGGACTATGCGGAGAGCTTGATACTCTTTCCTTCCATTGGCAGACCAGTGGCGCTCCCCGACATCATGATCTCCATGAACAATAACTACCGACTCGTGGAGCACATCAAGTCCTTGACGATCAACACGGCGTCACTTGCGAATGAGGATGTCATTTCCCCCTTTATCGAGAAGGCGAAGAATTTGGATTCTCTCACCCTGGCGAAATGCTCTCTCCGAAGCATCGCTAGCACCCTTTTACCTGAAATTCAGAAGAGCACTCTTACCAAGCTTGATCTACACGGGAACGATCTCGGCATTGACGATGAGATGTCAGAGGAGGTGGGGACCGCCATCGCTGATCTTCTCAAATACAACAAGTTCCTACTCTCCGTGAATCTCTCGCAGAACAACTTCACCCCCAAGCTGGCCCGTACGGTGCTGGATGCGCTGGCCTTGTCCGATACGACGCTGCTGCCAGAGGATTTGCCGCCAGAGCCGGAGGAGGAGCTCCCACCTATTGAGGAGTACGTGGACCGCACGCTCTTCTTTGGCAGCGACGAGGAGGAGGATGATGAGGAGCCGGAAGAAGAGGAAGAAGAGGAAGAAGAGCGGGAGCCTGAGGAGGACGAGGCCGAGGCCGAGGACGAGGATGAGGAGGACGACGAGGTCAAAGAGAAGAAGAAGAAGGGCAAGAAGCCGCCCTTCGCCGGCGGCAGCGACGAGGAGGACGAGGAAGAGGAAGAAGAGGAAGAAGAGGGCGGTGACGATGCCGAAGGCGAGGCGGGCGAGGCGGGCGAGGAAGGCGAGGAGGACGAGGAAGAGGGCCCAAAGATTGACCCCAAGATAGAGCGCCGCTTCAACCGCCTCTTCAAGCGCCACTTCCGTGAGGAGACCAAGGAACGCAAGGAAATCGTCCTCGAGTTCCTGAACGAATCCCTCAACGTCGCCCAGGAAATTCTTAGCATTCGAGAACGGAAGGAAAGAGAAAAGCAGGACAAAATCAGCAAGTACTGCAGGCGCCGCAGTGGGTGGTCGCACATTCAGGAGCTCAACTTCCGGGGCAACAGACTAGGTGATGCTGGGGCTATCGGCCTCGCCTTGACACTACGCGACGAAGTGAAACTCACAGAAGAAGAAGTGGAAAAGATAGAGACTGATCTCCGCGAAAAGACAGAAGCAATGGTAGAAGAACTTATCCGACATCGCCAGGAGACTCTTGGTGAGGAAATCCGGCATTTCAAGCACTTAAGGCGGGAGGCGAAACAGGAGCGAAAAGAAATTAAGAGCAAGGAGGCCGAGAGTGTCGTCAAGCCTGTGGAGGTCCACCCTGCCTTTATTCTCAATGACAACGACGAGGAGGATGACGAAGAGCAGGATGCCCCGGAACAGGATGTGGTGATGACCAACGTAGAGGAGGATGGCCAGGAGGAGATGCCCGAGGAGGAGCAGGAGGAGGAGGTGGAAGGCGAGGCGGAACTAGAGGACCGGGAGCCCTGGCGCATTCCGATATTGCCCACCAAGAGTGGCCTCAACAGTATTCGGTTTCTGGATCTAGGAAGTTGTGAGATTGGCAGCAAGGGTCTAAAGAAGATCTCTGCAACCCTAGAATCTAACAAAGTGCTCGAGACCCTTATCCTGCGGAATAACACGAAGTTTGCGGTTCTCTTCAAGACAGTGGAGGAGGACGAAGAGGAGGACGATGCGGACGACGGCAAGGCGGAGAAGAAGGTGGAAGTGCCTCACTACATCTCTCCCGGATTCATGGCCTTCACGGAGATGCTGCCCAAAAATAAGACACTGAAGTACATTGACCTTGGTTACTGCCAGCTCTCTGCGGACAGTCTTATTTTGCTGAGCAAGGCACTTCAGGAGAACACCACGGTCGAGTATCTGAACCTTGAGGGAAACAAGGTGGGGGAGCAGCCTGCACCGAAGGTGGTACAGCCTCCGCCGGAGGAACCCGAAGCCGCTGAACGAAAATCCGACGACGAGGAGGACGAAGAGGAGCCAGGCGAAGAGAAGGTCGTAGAGGCACCGGCGGTAACCCCGCAGAAGTCGGAGTCGGAGTCGGATGATGAGGAGGCAGCCAAGTCCACTCTTCTCCGCTTGTTAGAGTCTCTCTGTATCAGCGGGGTCAAACACCTGAACTTTAGCAGCAACGACTTCTCAGACGTGTTGGAAGTGGCGGAGGCGAAGGCGCTCGCCGTACTGTGTGGGAAGCTCTTCTCGCTGGAGCTCAACAATGTGGGCTTATCTAAGAAGCACTTGGAGATGTGGTCCGACGCCTTCGAGGAGGCCGGTGCCAGTACCCTTGTTTCTCTGCATCTAAAGCGCAACTACTTCTCCGGGGCGGAGGACGGCTCTGCAGTAGGCAAAGTGGTCCAGAAGTGTCCCGCGCTCCGTGAGTTTGCCGTTGATGAGAACTCTAAACTTGGTTCCGCCGGTCTGATGAAGATTGCCTCGCAGCTTCCCGTGACGCTGCGTTCGTTGAACGTGAACCGAACTGGCATTACCACCAGCACTGCAGCTGATGGCACGAGCGTGATTCCCTCTGCACTTCTCAAGCATCTCAACCACTTGAGCTTGGGGGATATGTCATGCGCGGACATGAACCAGATGCACGACTGGGTTAGCTTTGTCGCCGAGCACGGCACGTCGCTGCGGTACCTGTCGATGTGGAGCCGCAGCATCAATATGGAAGTGAGCCTGGATCCCTTCTACACCCTGGTCCAGACACTGCCAGAGCTCTTGTACATTGACTTTGGTGTACTGCTGCGATTCGATATGGACCCTCCCGATGTGACCGACACGTTGGGGCTCATTGAGAAGGTTCTCACCGCCCGCCGACTGGAGCGTTGCTTCAAGGACCCGCCACCAGAAAAGCTCGCCGCCACGCCCGCCAAGCTCGAGGCGAAGGCGGAGGAGCAGCCAGGCGGTGAACCCCAGCCGACTGCAGCGGGCCCTGCCGTGGAGGAAGAGGCTGTCACTGCGCCACTGGCTGCGGAAGCAGTCCTGCCCGAAGTCCTCGTGACACCTTCTCTTGCCCCAGAAGAGGAACCCCAGCCGACTGCAGCCGTGGAAGTAGAGGCTGTCACTGCGCCACTGGCTGCGGAAGCAGTCCTGCCCGAAGTCCTCGTCACACCTTCCCTTGCCCCAGAAGAGGAACCCCAGCCGACTGCAGCGGGCCCCGCCGCAGCAGCCGTGGAAGAAGAGGCTGTCACTGCGCCACTGGCTGCGGAAGCAGTCCTGCCCGAAGAGGAACCCGAAGGTCTTGTAGCGCCAGCACCAGAATCTGAGGAAGCTCCAGCCCCTGAGAATGTAGCTGAAGCCGCTCCTGAAGTCGAGGAGCGTGTCCCGTACACTGGAGAAGTGCCAGGGGAGGAGAGAGCGCCGTCCGAGAGGCCGCTGACAGAGCAGAACTCGAGCGGTGACGTGAACGCCATTGTTTTAGATAGTGAGTCGTCGGGCCATCCCACTCATGCGGAGGCAGATCCACTGGAGGAGGAATGCTGGTAGAGTGCAATGTAAATTAACTTAGACTCCCTGCAGTTTTGAGTGGAGATGTAATCCGTTGGTGGACTAGAATCAAAATAAGAGAACCAAGAGGAAGGCAACCTCAAATACGATTTATATTTCTTTTTTACTGTATCATTTTGTTGTAGGTAGAATGAATGTGCAATGCCTTTCTAATAATTGTCTTTTTCTCTCTTACTCCTTTCATTTTCTTTTGTGTTATTGCTCTTCTTCACCTACTTTGGAACGTACAGCTAGTAATCATGGCTGATACTCAACCCGCTGTTGCTGCCCCCGCTGAGCGCGGATTCGGACGTGAGCGCCGCGACGGTGCCCGCGGAGGTCGCCGCCCTGAACGCCGTGGCGGTCGCCCTGGTGACGAGAAGGTGTGGGTTCCCTGCACTAAGCTCGGCCGCCTGGTGAAGGAGGAGAAGATCACCTCTCTGGAGAACATCTTCCTCTTCTCGATGCCCATCAAGGAGTACCAGATCGTGGACACCCTTGTCTCTGAGGGTCAGCTCCAGGAGCAGACCATGTGCCTCTTCCCCGTGCAGAAGGCCACTTCCGCCGGTCAGCGCACCCGCTTCAAGGCGTACATCGTCATTGGCGATGGCAACGGCCATATCGGTATCGGTGCTCGCGTGGGTAAGGAGGCGTCCCTGGCCATCCAGGCTTCCCTGATTGCCGCCAAGCTCAACATCGCCCCGGTGCGCCGTGGCTACTGGGGTAACAAGATCGGTGACCCGCACACCATCCCCATGAAGGTCACTGGCAAGTGCGGCTCCGTCTCCGTGCGCATGGTGCCCGCCCCCCGCGGTACCGGCCTCGTTGCCGCCCCTGTGCCCAAGAAGATGCTCGAGTTTGCCGGTGTGGAGGACATCTACACCAGCGCCTGCGGTAAGACCCGCACCCGCGGTAACTTCATCATGGCCACCTTCTACGCCCTCCGCAAGACCTACGGCTTTCTCACTCCGGATCTCTGGCCTGAGACCATGGCGATCGCTGACCCCACGGAGGAGCACTCCGACTCCCTGGTCGCCACTGCTTAAGAGATTACAGCCCATAAGTCACTAGCTGAATACTACTTTCCAATGAATTTGGTTTGATTTCTGAATTATAAAAAAAAATATTTGAAAAAAAGTGCACGAAACGAACTTCTTTGTAATACAAGTGAAAAGGTAAAATGTTTATTTCAGAGGTATTACTATGCCTTAAAAAAAAGAAATGACGCTCATCAATTCTTTTTTTTTTTTTGTATTACCCATCAAAGAACGTAGTAACTTTAGTTGGACATCTGCCCGATTTCGGACCTTCTTGCAGCAATTGTTTTCGGTCAAGAAGAATTTCTGTCGCCCCCTTCTTCGTGGAGGACTAGAATTCATCACTGAGTCGAGTGCTTGAATTTTATCGTGTCTGTTATTAAAGCAAAAAGCACCTACAATAAAAATGAATTATTTTCTGCGGCAGGGCCTACGTTGCCCATCCGTGATCTCTTGTCGCATGGCACTCACGTCCGCACGCTTTAGCTTCACGACGGTGAAGGGAACGGAGGCCTCATCGGCCTCATCGTCCTCCGTTGAGACGCAGCCGCGAAGGGTGCATTCCACCCTCCCTGGGATCAACCTCGGGATGCGGGTGGCGGCCCCGAGCAGTCAGTTCCCTGCAACGCTTTCCGACAACGAGCCAATCCCGGAGTCGGACCCTCGGGTGATGTGGAAGGAGCACTTTAGTGCGGAGAAGCAACAGCCGTATTATCACAACGTCATCACCAATGAGGTGACCTTTGAGGTACCCGATGGATTTGTGACGCGCTTTCCACGCTTCTACGAGCGCCAGGGGGCCACGCTGGACAGTACGGGGTCCGTGGTCCGTAAAGTACCGTCCAGTGCGCAGCAGGAGGAAAGTAGTGAGCAAAGCACGGTGACTAGCGTCACCGCTGTGCCGTTGACACCGAAACAAAAGCTCGCCGCCTACGGTGCGGGGGGCGTGCTGTGGTACTTTATTGTCCATTGTGCTTCTCTGTGGAGTGTCTTCTTCAGTATGTACGTCTGCCACTTTGATCTGCTGGAGATTGCTCGTTCGTATGGCTTTCATGTACCTCTTGCCGATAAGTCGTCTGCTTCCTCTCTGAACAACCAGCCTTTTTGGCGAACCTTTCTTATTGCGCTGCTCCTTAACAAGCTGCTCGTCCCTGCTCAGATCGTCTTTGCGGTGGCGACGGCTCCTCGAGTCATTCATTACATGCAGCCCGTTGCGATTCGGCTCGCACCGAAAATCAAAATGTTCTTGAAGAACAAGACGGGCGGCAAAGAGTAAACCATTGCAGTGAATTTCGGAGACAGAGAGAGAGCCGTTGCTGTATCCCTCTCCCCCTCCAGCATTTACTTTACTCGCTTTCGTGATGAAATCCATGCATGGGTCTCCTTTTCGCAGGCCCCAAGTCTGCAGCAATTTTGGAAGGAGTAGATACCACTAGTGGTACGGCTGTGGTATGATTCATTTATTTATCTACCTATATATTTTGTCGAAAGTGTTGTGCCACTACATGAGATCTGTTGATTGCGTTATAACCACTAATTTTATTATCATTTTTTTTTACATTGCTGGTGCATCCGCCATCTCTCATACATCAGTAAGAGAAGAGATTTCATCAAAATCAATTGAGTTTTTTATTATCGGTGAACAAACGTGTTTCACTCGGTACAATGCATGCTGTTTTTTTCTTTTTTTTCGCGCTTTCTTTTTTTGCCTTTACTGGTGTTATTTTTCTAGCAGCCTCTTACCGTTGAGAAAATGGTTCACTACTCTCGCAAGCCCCAGGTCTCTTCCAAGAGCGCCAAGGCCAAGGTGAGCGACCTCCGTTGCCACTACAAGAATACTTTCGAGACGGCCAACGTCATCAACGGCATGCCGTTGCGGAAGGCACAGCAGCTGTACCGCCAGGTTCTCGCCAAGACCCGTTGCATCCCGTTCAAGCGCTACAACGGCAAGACTGGCCGCACGGCGCAGGCGAAGGAGTGGGGCCAGACCAAGGGCCGCTGGCCTCGCAAGTCTGTGGTGGCGATGCTGTACCTGCTCAAGAACGCTGAGGCGAACGCCAACACGAAGGGTCTCGATGCCAACAAGATGATCATCAAGCACGTGCAGGTGGACCAGGCTCCTCGCATGCGCCGTCGCACCTACCGTGCCCACGGTCGCATCGGCCCCTACATGTGCAGCCCTTGCCACGTGCAGCTGTTCATGAGCGAGAAGAAGGAGCGCGTCCCTGTGCCCCAGTCTGCCCCCAAGAAGTAAGAACGCGTGATAGTTGAGGCTGTTGTTTGTTTTCTGATTTAGAATAAGGAAAAGTAAAAAATAAAGGGACAGAAGTCAAATCTCACCTATGCGATGCTAAAAAGCTGTTTAATTGTGTTTTGTATGTATCTTTTCCTTTATTTTCCCTTTTGTCAAGGTAGCATATTATCGCTTCTGCGACAGCCTTTTAGCGCATTCAGCTCAAAGGCTTTAAACTAATAATTCAGAAGCCCAATTATTGCATTTAAATCGTTGTTGTGGTTCATTTGTCCACCACACACGGAATCAAAGGATAAGAAGCTTCAACATAGTTCATGTCGCATCTTAGGGAGGACGCCATTCATCCACCAGTGGTGGAGAGAATTCGGATTGCGGTACGCGAGCGGCCGGTCAGTGATGAAGACTTGGCTTCCATTCAGGTACGGCTGAAGACCGATGAGGATAAACTGGTCGCCTTCGCTCCGGGAGCTCGCTCTGGTGCAATGTACAACTACGACTACTACTACCCGCAGAACGCTCGACAAGAGGATGTGTTCCGTACCATTGGGCTGGAGATGGTGGAGATTGTCATGGGTGGTCTGAGCACCAGTTGCGTGGCATTGGGGTTGGCTGAAACGGGTAAGACTCACACGCTGTTTGGCAGCGTCAATGAGTCCGGTCTCATCCAAGATACTGCTCGAGAGCTCTTTCGCCGTCTGGAGACGCAGAGTGAGCACACCTACGAAATCACGCTCAAGTACTGGGATATGAGCCACGAGAGTGCGGTAGACAATTTATCCGAGGACGTCATTTACAAGAATGACGAAATGGTTCCCGTGTCGCACTCCATCTTTCGGGATGACTTCAATCGGCTGTACCTTCGCCATCTCAACGAAGTGGAAGTGACCAACTTTGAGGAGTTCGAACGGTATCTCAGTGAAGGCAATGAGCGACGTATCAGTAGGGCGTATGAACGCCAGTGTCGCTGGCACGGTTTCGTACAATTAGCCATCCTGACGACCGATGTGGTGCGTGGGGAGCGCTGTGTGCTGCGTACCATGACCTTCGTGCACACCAAGGGACCCGATCGTGTAGGTGAGAAGGGCTACTCTGGCCCGACCTTTCCAGAGTACTGTGACATCAATGTGAGTGCCACGCTGCTCTGTGCTGGCGTACTGCATTCCCTGGAGTACAGGGAGCGCCGCAAACACTTAGTGAAGACCAAGGAGGATTTGTTCGACTTGATTCAAAAGAGCCAGTCTTTCTTTATGGAGTGCCACTTCTCAAAGCTCATGGCACAGTACGTCTGCGGACACGAAGCCTCCTTTATTGTGGGGTGTGTCAATCCGCTCAACTACCGGGAGAGTATTGACATGCTAGAGAATCTGCAGCTCTTTTGCCGGCTCCGCTGTGCGTGCTTCCCTATCGTGATGCCCTCCGATAAGGGCCGCCTGCTGAAGCGACTCCGAGCGCTGGAGCGGGCCTACGGTGACGAGGAGATGCTCTCGAAGCTGTACCGCAACGAGAGCGGCCGGCCCTTCACGGAGGAGGAAGAACTGCTGCGTCGGCTCAAAGGCGCTATTGAGGGCTGGAACCTCACGGACGACGAGCGCGCGCGACAGCACGAGGAGGAGCTCAAGAAGCGTGGTCGCGAGCGTAACGCCGCGGATGCCGGTGGACACTTCCAGACCCACGGCGATCGTAACAAGATTTACCTGAACCCCCAAAAGACGGCGACGTACGAAGGCCAATGGGCCGATGGCTTCTTCGATGGCTTTGGGGAACATATCCAGTCCAACTTCAAGTATAGAGGGGAGTTCCGCCACGGGATGCGAGAAGGGGAGGGCGCGCTTTTTATTCGTGAGTCCAAAACTTCACCCTATGTGCGCGTGTACCAAGGGGAGTGGCTGGCGGGTCGGCGCGACGGGCGAGGCACGCAGTGGTGCAAGAACGGGGAGGTGTACGAAGGCGATTTTGTATCCGATAAGCGCCACGGGGTAGGGAAGCTGTATTTGACCAACGGGGACATCATCTCCGGGAACTTTCGCGACAACCTCACCGAGGGCTGGGCTGTGTTGCGTACCCCCTGTGGGGATTGGTTTGAAGGCTTTTGGAGCCGCGGCATGCGGGAGGGACCTGGCATATGGCACTATGTGGAACGGAAGCAGTGCCTGGAAGGAGAGTGGTCCAAGAACATTTCTGTGATGGGTGTGTTGACCGACGACGCAGAAAAGGTGGATAGTACGCCTGGACATTACATTCCCCGCATCGCACTGCTCAACTACGAGCAAATTTTCGAGAATGAGCGCGAGAAGCTCAATGAGCGCCGTGAGAAGGAGTTTGCGGCCGAGGGAAGAGTGTGGTCAGCTCACACGATCCCGTACTCTCTGCCCGTGTCGAACGAGTCTCCAGAATTAGAGGAGGAGCAATAGAAAGCACGCGAATATTGATTTTTAGGGTTTTATGTAGATATTGCATTGCCTTCTCTTGTTCAAGTGGCAGAAATAACGTGAAGCCTAAGAGAACAAGAACAAGATACACATACACAAAATAGATTGAAAAACAATGCGCCATATGCATGGCGTTGACGACATGTGGAGAGCACAGTAGTAGTGGCGGCGAATGACATTGAACCATTATTTTCGCTTTGATCCCATGGTACTGATATTCCTGCGATTCCTTCCCTTTTTTCTTTTTGGTACCTCAGACCGTCCAATATATTCTTCTTGCTCTACCGTTGCAGAAGGTGTGCTGATCAACCATAAACTCCTGACGAAATTTTTTCTTTTCATTTGCGCTCCGTATTGTAAGGGAGACGGCATTGAAAGTGAAACCAACCAACCAATTTCCTATTCCTACGGAGAGAAGCACAGAGTACCTACAAGTACTCGCAGTAGTATAGAAAGAGTTTTGCATTCATTTTTTTTATAGATATATATATATATATATATATTAAAAATATATTTGGAAAATCGTGATGCGATTTGGAACCGCGGCTCCGAAGCCTAAACGCGTTCAGGCCGAGAAGGTCTCTGTGAAGAGCGCCGCCGCGGCTCAGCAGGCTGCGGACCGGAAGCTCGTCGAAGACTACTGGAGGTCTGTCATTGTCTCCAAGGGGGAGCCCCCGCTTTACCACACCTTCTCTGACCGCTATGGTGGCACACGCGGCATCCCTTTCGCCGCCCGTACGGACTGCAGTGCTGTGCTGAAGGTTCCGCCGAAGCCTGACATTCAGGACATCAATGCCTGCTTGGTGTCTGGCAATGCCGCGCTGAAGGAGGGTAGGGTGGACGTGGCGCAGGACTACTTCCATGAGGCACTGACATTGCTGCAGAACCAGCACGGCGGCCTCACGGTGACGGAGCTCGTGCAGAAAAATGATTCTCATGGCACTTCCCTGCAGCTGGCGGAGGTCCTGCGTGGGCTGGCGGAGGTGGAAATTCTCTATAGACGATACGAAAAGGCGGTTCAGTTATTAGACCTCTGCAGCACTGCGAACCCGCTCAAGTCAGAGACGTACATTCTTCGCGCATCGTGCTACGAGCGGTTAGGAGAGCCCAAGACGGCGTACGAGGAGTTTGAGAAGTACCTCAAAATGAACACACCGTCACTAGATGTACTCGCTCACACCGGGAAGTGTGCGGCCGAAGCCGGTCTCATCGACGAGGCGGAGTATCGACTACGACAGCTTCTCGAGATTGCGGAGCAGCTAGAGCTGGAGGACCGCACGGCGCAGGAAGACGGAAGCGTGTCACAGGTGGAGCGGTATTTGTATCTCTTCAAGACGGTACCGATGTACATTGCACATGCTAACTTTTACCTGGGGTACATTCGAGAGCGGAAAGCTCACACCCTACCCGACGAGCCTGGCATCCGCGCCTTGCTGGCGGACGCAAAGCCGTATTTTACCAAGGCGGTGTCGTCTGCGGAGTACGTCGCCTGCTACGAGCGCAATGTGGCTCTGGCGATAGAGCACAAGGAGTATGCGGTGGCCAAGGAGCTGCTCCAGAACCTTCAGATGATGAAACCAGATTGTGCGGATTACTTCACGTCCATGGCAGAGGTGAACCGAATGACAAAGGATTTGCAGGGCGAAATTTTGGCGCTTTCAGAGGCGCTGGACCGCCACCAGACGCTGACGGAGCAGCGAAGGAGTCGTCTCGCGCGGGGCTGCATCTTTTACGAGATTCAAGATTACGACAATGCGCTCATGGATTTCAGTATTGCCATATCTCTACCGTGTGACAATGCGAAGGACCGCTTTACACCTACGGCGTACTTGAAGCGGGCGGAAACGTACCAGCAGCGCCAGCTGATTGCCAAACACCCTGCGCAAGCTCGAGAAGATCAGGAGGCAGCGCTCTCGGATTACAGCCACTTTCTCGATGCGGTGGATGAGCTCGGTGTCGATCCCAATGAGGACAACGCTGCATGCCAAAAGGACGTGTCGATTCGTGGCTTTGCGTGCGACCCATCCAGTGTCACGAGTGCGATGCTGGTGCTCGCGAACGGAGCCTTCCAGCGCAGGAATCACGTGGAGGCGACGAAGTTCTTCTCCTCGGCTATCGCTCGGGGTTGGGAGCCGATTCGGCCATCCGCTAAGAAGAAAGCGACACAGTTGGCGACGTCGTCTGACGCGGCGAGCAAGAACTTTCTGGAGGAGAGCCTGTTCGACCAGATGTACATTTCATTAGCCCACACCGTCATCGCGGAGCACCACATCCACGACGACATGTTCAAGATCCCGTACGAGTCCCGAGAGTGGGTGGTCCAGCAAGACATGAAAAAGGGCAAAGCCTCCGAGCGCAAAGACCAGGAGAAGCCAACGTTTGCGTTCCCATCACTGGCCTACGCCACTGTCGACTGCCGATACAATGCGTTGCGAGCCTTAGAGCCTACCATGTACTCTGCCCTCGAGGAGATGTTCCTGGAACTGTGGGAGCCCTACCACAATGAGGTGGAACGCACTCGAGAGGACGTCATGTCGGCCAGAGGCAAGCGTGGTAAGCGCCACGGTGGATAAGTAGGCAGGGAGAGAAGCCCGATCATTATGGTTCGTGCTTCCCTGCGATATCTCCCGTGTGATAAAATGGGTGACTTTTGGACGGTGGAGAAGGGGGAGGCGTGAGATCAAATCGTAAACTCCACATCTCCGCCGTCCATGTGCATCCCCATTTGTTGTTTTTTTACTACAGAACCTCACTTGCTTGTCTTACTCAACAGTTGCCATATTCGCGGTGTGAGAGATCAAGTGTTTGTGTACATACAAGAAATTTTACTGAAACCTAAAGCCGTAACAAATGTTTCAGAAGGATATACTTTCTGATGTTTTGTTCAGCATTCGGCAACTCGGTACAACGACTTTTATTAGCGTATCGGCGATGCAGAGGTAATTTCTTGCTCTTCTTTTTCTTTATTATTTTTTTTTTTTTGCTTTTGACGTAGGATTCTAGTTATCTATTAATTACACGATGTCCTTCGACGGATCTCGTCAGCAGCACGCCCCACAAGGCCAGCAGCAGCAAGGCCACCAGGGCGGCCAGGGCTACAACAACAGCTACCAGGGAGGCGGTGGTGGCTACCGTGGAGGCCGTCGTGACGATCGCAACCAGGGCGGGTTCAACCAGGGCGGTGGCTACCAGAGCCGCGGTGGCCGTGGTGGCGGGGGCTTTGGCGGAGGCGGCCGCGGACGTGGTGGGAATCACTATAGCCAGGCTCCTTCCTTCAACTCCAACGAGCCAATGGGCGGGAGCACCTACCACCGTGAGGAGAAGCCCGAGGATGAGCTCTTCAAGGATCACAGCCCCGGCATCAACTTCGACCAGTACGAGGCCATTGAGGTCAGCCTGACCCCCAACGACGTGAAGCCGGCGGAGTCCTTCCAGAGCATGAACCTCGCCCCTGCACTGCGTGAGAACGTCAACCGTTGCCGCTACTCCAAGCCCACGCCTGTGCAGAAGTACGGCATCCCCGTGGTGCTCGAGGGCCGTGATCTGATGGCCTGTGCCCAGACCGGCTCCGGCAAGACCGCTGCGTACCTCATCCCGGCAATCAACTACATGCTAGTGAACAACTGCAGCCGCCGTGGTGAAGATGAGAACATGACCCGCTACCCCTCGGCGCTAGTGATGGCGCCAACCCGAGAGCTCAGCATTCAGATCAGCGAGGAGGGCCGCAAGTTCACCTTTCGCTCTGGCATCCGCTCCGTGGTGGTGTACGGTGGAGCAGACCCTCGTCACCAAATCAGCGAAATGAGCCGTGGCTGCGGTCTCCTCGTCGCCACTCCCGGCCGTCTCCTCGATCTGTACAACCGCGGCTACGTGGGCTTTGCGAAGATCCAGTTCCTTGTCCTTGATGAGGCGGACCGCATGCTGGACATGGGCTTCGAGCCTCAGATCCGCCAGATCGTCTGCCAGAGCGACATGCCGCCTCCCGGTAAGCGCCAGACGCTGCTGTACTCTGCCACCTTCCCGAAGGAGATCCAGCAGCTCGCTCGCGAGTTCCTGCACCATCACACCTTCCTGCAGGTGGGCCGCGTGGGCTCCACTACCGCCAACATCACCCAGGAAGTGCGCTGGATCGAGGACCGCAACAAGCTGGCGACCCTACTCGAGGTGCTGCAGGAGTACGACCAGCACCAAGTGCTCGTCTTCGTCGAGAAGAAGCGCGACGCCGACAACCTCGAGCGCCACATCATGCGGGCGGGGCACTCCGTGACGTCCATCCACGGCGACCGCGGACAGCGTGACCGTGAGCAGGCCCTCGGCTCCTTCAAGTCCGGCTCGTGCAACATTTTAGTGGCGACCGACGTCGCCTCCCGCGGTTTAGATATCCCGAATGTGGCGCTCGTGATCCAGTACGACCTGCCCAGCAACATTGACGACTACGTCCACCGTATCGGCCGTACGGGTCGTGCCGGCAAGCAGGGTACCGCCATCGCTTTCTTCAACGAGAAGAACCGCAACGTGGTCGATGACCTCATTCCCCTGCTGAAGGAGACCAACCAGGTCATCATTCCGCAGGTGCAGATGCTGGCCAAAGCGCCGAATCCCAATCCCCCGGCCCGAGGTCGTCGCGGTGGCGGCGGACGTGGCGGCGGCTACGGCGGCTACGGCGGCAACAGCTGGGGTCGCGGTGGGGGTGGTGGCCGCGGGGGACGTGAATTCTTCGGCACTCGCCACGAGGGTCAGCCCTTCGCGCCACGCGACGGTACCTCGCGAGGCGGCCGCGGTAGCGCGTTCGGTGGGCCGATGAACAATCGCCAGTACCGCTACAGCGGCCCCACCTACGGGGACCGCTCTCAGTCTCACTAGATCACAGAAGCGTTCCATCCTGTGCGTGTGGTGGAGGATCGCATGATACATTATTAGGACGTATAGGGAGCTGGAGACGGTGAAAGGGATCGGCAGACCAAAAGAGAGGGGAAAAAAAAAGAAAGAAAGAAGAGATCAGCGATGATATATTTCTCTTTTTTTGTTAACGTGCGGAAGAAGAAAAAAAAAATAAAAGAGAAAGAAAAGGGAAATGGACCGTAACAGAACCAGCGTCGAGAGAGCGGCTCACACGTCCGTCTATACCGTTTCCCCTCCTCTTTTCTCCGTATGGAGACGTGTGGCTTCGTTAGGCACAAATCTGCGAATTTTTAAATTAGCACTCCAGACCGAGTAGAGGAAAAACACATGAACGACGAAGTACTGCTCAACACAATTCATTTTCTTTTTTATAGCGGAAATTATCTGTTATATGGATTGAAATACTATACTGTGGAAAAGAAAAAAAGAAAATTAAGTTTTTAGGTTTTCGGTTCACCAGCCCAATGAAAAGCCACAATGCCGTATTTTTTTTTTTTGTATCTTTGGAAGAATCAATTTCTTTCGTTTCGTTGATTGGAATGTGAACTAACTAACTAACCTAAGGGGCACTGTGTCCCCACTCATCAGTAGACACTCATTGAAAGAACTGGGAAAGACAGGGTGACTCACACATTCATGGAAATAGTTTAATGGAGACCGATCCGAAGCGATAGCCGTCTTTGACGATTACCCACGGTAACTTACATTCATGGCATCAGCGTTGACACAAAAGTGCAGTTGATCTTTATTAGTACAATTCACTCAAAGTTCCTTTATTTTTTTCCATTGTTTTTTTTTCTTTGGCGAATGGAGCAGTTCTTGGCTTGACAGTCTCAGTTGAACAATCCAATATTTAGGCAGTAACTAATTCTTCTATCCCCCTTTTAAAAATGATTATTTTTTGTTTTATATAATCGGATAGAGGAATGAAATGCCTTCTTGCAACCGTGCAACGGACGAACTGGACAGCCGCTTCTTTCATTTACCCTTTGCCAGCTGTGTTCTATTTTGGGTTTGTTCTCTTTCCCGTTTTTCTTTGTATATACAGTGGACACCTTTGTTTGTGTACAATACTTCAGTACAGGTCTGTTGCATTCTGCCGTTTGCCTTCGGAACGTTTATTTTTCTCTTCCTTTTGATGACGGAGTGGCATCAGACCTTCATTTTATGCGAACTACCCTATCTTATTTACAGCCGCAGCCCCACACAAACAAATTACAAAAGGAAAAAATGAAGGCAGAAGAACTGAAAGAAATGATTACAAAAAACAAGAACTTTGGATGTTATTTTCCGGTCGTTTTGATGGTTTTCATTCAGAAAGAAAAAGATGAACAAACCACCATAAGTGAAAGAAAGAAGGAAATAAATATAAGAGTGAATTTTTATTGTATTTTTATCATTGTTCTTAGTATTTTTAGTGGTTGGTGGCACTGCATCAACGCGAAACGCATCGGCGTACCGCTACTAGCGCAGTGACGGTAATGAGAGATCCCACTTGTAGCAGCGTGGCGGTACATTCACTGACACAGGAAAAGAGATTGAAAGTGCAGAAAAAAGAGAAAAGAAAGACGGATTGATTCTTTCTTTTTTTTTTTTTTGACGAGAACGCTGGTCAGGAATAAAAAAACATTTAGAAAAGGGTGACGCGAAAGGGGAAGACAAACAATGAGCAACATTTCGTCCAGACAAACACCACAATACGACCCAACCACTTTTACGGAACAAACAAGGGAGAAGAAAAGAAAGGAAAAACACCCTTTTCCAAAGGAATCATTCATGGCATTTAAGAGAGTAAGAGGAGTTTGTTTTCAGTCACACAGAGAGATTTCCTTCTCGTGTATATTTCAGCTTACCCAATATACTCTCTCACGCATCCTATATTTTAAAAAATAAGGATTATGATTGTTTGCTTTTCTTTTCCTAATAACAATTATTTCTAATTTTTATGATTTTGTTTTGGATCGCCGGAGTTGATAGGCACTTTTAAGTCGACAACTCGCGAGCGCACCACCACATTTAAATGTGCGTCAATCCAATTCGTATCTGCCTTTATCGGTCCCACCCCTCTCCGTCGCACAAGGATATATTCTGTATTATCTATATCTACATTTATATCTGTATTCTTTTCTTTCAATCCATTTCTCTTTTCTCTTCCTCCCCTCCTTTTTATTGTTATTTTTACCTTTTAACTTTTTATATATTTACCAATGGTTAAATGCTGCTGAGGAAGCGAAGCGTTTGGCCTTTTTTCCCTTTTCTTTTTATATCTACCATAAAAGTTATAAATTATGTCATAATCCGTGCTGCCCTCACATCTCGGATCGGAACTCGTTTGTGTGTGGGATGGCTGCTTCTGCTCCTCTGATCCGTGTGTGGCACAAGACATACTACTGCACGAAATAAAGAAGTGCGATGCCACTACTCTTGATTATATTACTACTATCATAGAGAACAAGTTGGCTATAAAAAACAGACGGAGGAAAGAAAAAGAATGCCTCTGAACAGATAAACAGCGTGAGATTGATGCTGTTGTTACACCCATCTCCTTCCACAGAGGAAATAAAAAATAAAGGTCAAGAGAAAGAGAGAGAGAGCAGAAAAAAAAAATGTTTAATGATTTACAGGTTACACACAGACTTTGCATCTACAAAGCGATTTTTTAAAATGTTTTTTACCTCCTTTTTTTTTTTTAAATATATATAAATATATATGCTACTTTTTGATAATCGGAGGTCACTAATTCTTTTGGGTTTTCGGAATGGAACGGTGTTCGTATTTGAAAAAAACAACCTTAATTTCCCGTTTTTACAACAACTTTTCATGTGTAAAGCTTCGAAAGAATAATAATACTAAATATAATGATAATAATAATAAGAAAAAGTCAACCTTGTTTATCTTGTTGTTGTTTTTGTTCTCTCTCTCTTCGGCCACCAAATTGTTATTATTTCTATTCATCTTCGAAATGTAATTGAATTCCCTCGCCTGGTTGACGATGGTCATGTTCCACTGCACTGTTGCAGTGCTGTTTCCTTAATATTCTTTCTGTGTCTCCCTTTTTGTATCTGTTTTTTTTCTTCTTCTTATTAACATTAGAAAGAAATCGATAAGCATATTGTTAGACCTTATTCGGCCACGTATCTTCTCGATCCTTCAAGTAAAAACGTTCTTTGCGTGAGTATTGTGCGAAAAGAAACAGACATTCGCTCAACTTTTTTTTTCCCTGGAGAAGCTCCGACTGCATCACAATTTCCATCTAACTAATTTCCATCTCTCTCTCATCATTGCTACTCCTCACCGATGATGCCTGAGAACGAAACCGATCAGCAGCCTCGTGGCGAGGAGGAGACCCCATTCCTGCCTTCGGCGGCTCGTGTCGCGGTACACCCGTTGGTACTGCTCTCCCTGGTGGACCACTACGCCCGCATGAACAGCAAGGCGATGCTGAAGAAGCGTGTGGTGGGCCTCCTACTTGGGCGATACAAGAGGGACAAGGACGACGTGGTCACGCTCGATATCAGCAATAGCTTTGCCGTGCCGTTTGACGAGGATATCCAAAACAAAGAGGTGTGGTTCTTCGACAAGAGCTACGCCGAGGAGATGTACGTGATGCACCGCACGGTGTTTCCTCAACTACGGGTGGTCGGCTGGTACTCCTCCGGACCTGCCATTCAGGCCAACGATATGCTGCTGCACGTGCTCATCGCCGACCGCTTCTGTCCGAATCCGGTGTACTGTGTCGTGAACACGGACCCAAACAACAAAGGCGTTCCCGTCATGGCGTACACCACGGTACAGGCTTCTATTGGGACACGCTTGCTGGAGTTCCGTAACATCTCCACAGTGCTTGGCTTTGAGCCCGCGGAGGAGATTGGCATCGAACATTTGCTGCGGGACGTGACCGACTCCACCATTACGAATCTTTCCACACAGATCCAGGAGCGGGAGCTCTCCTTGTTGCACCTCAGTCGCATTCTCAGTCAGATCGAGGATTACCTCGCAGATGTGGCCAAGGGGGTGCTACCCATGTCGGAGGACGTGCTAGGAGTGCTACAAGAGCTGATTAGTCTGCAGCCCGAAATCTTCATGCAGAAGACGTCGACGTCGATGATTCGCCACACTAACGACCAGTCCATCTCTACGTTTCTCGCTGCACTAGGCCGATTGATCAGCACCATTCATATGGTGTTAGTGAACCGGCGAACAATGGCCCGGGAACTGCAGAAGATCCAGCAGAAGGATACCCAGCAGGACTCGAAGCTGAACCACGAGAAGTCTAAGATTTCAGAGGCAGAAAAGGAGGGCCCCGCCTGCAGTTAGTCGGCCTTCACGAAACAAAAGAAGCTTTAAGGGTTCTTGTTTCTTCTTCTGGAAGATGTTTCGTCATCTTTTCGCTCTATTTTTTATTGTTTGTGAGTTTTCCTGCGCATTATTGAAATCGCAGTAAAAAAATAAAAAAAAGATAAATTAAAAAGAAAGATACCCGCCCACAACGAGAAGTTGCATCTCTGCTAGGACACTTGTGCTCTGCTATGGTTCTGTATTGTCATTGTATTTTTTCTTCTGGTTTTTGTCTTGTAGTATTTCCTTTCCTAATGGCCAAAAACAGCAAGAACAAGTCGAAGTTCGTGGTGAAGAAGTCCCCCAAGAAGCAGTATGGGGCCCTCTTTGAGGCGGTGATTCGTGAGAAGGTCTTTCCTGACAGCAAAACCTTCTTGGACTGCGAGCTCAAGAGCGGCTTTAGGCCCGCCCGCGTTATCCAGCGCTACTTGGAGAACCGAGACAACAAGAATTTTGACCTTAAGGCCTTCATTGTGGAGCATTTTGATGTTCCTCAATGCCGTGGTGAAGCACCCGCTCGGGATAGTGGCGACAGCGCCAAGATGTACCTCTCCAAGCTTATTTCGTACTCCACCTGCACGACGGGCTACAGCAAGGGAAGCATGCTGGAGCTCCCTCATCCCTTTATCGCATCTGGGAGTAGCTGCGAGTTGCACTATGGACCTTCCTACTGGCAGATTCTGGCCCTGAAGGAGCTCGGGGAGAACGACTTGGCGCACAACATCATCAAGAACCTCAAGCATCTGACGAAGACGTATGGCCACGTCCCTAGCGTGAACCGCTCTTACGCGCTCTCTCGCTCTCAGCCCCCTGTGATGGCGCTGCTGGTCAACCTTTTGGCCGAGATCAAAGGCGAGGACATCATCAGCAAGTACGCCGATGCCCTTCAGCTCGAGTATGACTACTACATGGATAAGTCTGCCAAGACGAAGCACGTGGTGAAGATGGAGGACGGAGAGGTGCTGAACCGCTACTGGGACCAGGCTGAGGGGCCGCGTGAAGAGCACTTTGAGGAGGACACGGCGGCGGCCCACGGCCTTGACGAGGAGGTGGCGCGCCGGTTCTACCGCAACCTGCGCACAGCGGAGGAGAGCGGGTGGGCGAACAGCTCTCGATGGATGGCTAGCCCCGGGGACATCCAGTCCATCCGCACCACGGATATCCTTCCCGTGGACCTGAACTGCCTCATGCACCACCTGGAAGCCCTCCTGTCGCGCTGCTACAAGGAAAAGGGTGAGAAGACGCTTCAGGATGAGTTCTGGACGGCAGCGGAGAACCGCCGCAAGGCCATTGACAAGTACTTTTACAACGAGTCCTTGAAGTGGTACACGGACTACGTGATCTCTGAGAAGACCTGCTCTAGCATCAAGACCATGGCTGGCATGTACCCCTTCTACCTCAACATTGCCGATGGCCTCCGCATCAACGATGTTGTCGGCGTGTTCGAGTCGGAGTTCCTCTCCGAGGGTGGCGTCCGCACGGTGGTAGGAGAGGGCCCAGAGTCCTCCATAGGCTTCGCCCCCCTGCAGTACATCGCGGTGAAAGGCGTTGAACTGTACGGTAAGAAGGACCTCGCCAACCTCACCGCCCAGCGCTGGCTCGACCGCTGCCACGCTCACCTCATGAAGTTTCACCACTTTGTGGAGTGCCTCGATGTGACCGTTGCGGCGGCCCCCCCTGCAGAGCAGCAACCCGAAGCTGAACAGTGCGAGATGCAGCAGCATCCCGAAGCTGAACAGTGCGAGATGCAGCAGCAACCCGAAGCTGAACAGTGCGAGGTGGAGCAGCAACCCGAAGCTGAACAGTGCGAGATGCAGCAGCAACCCGAAGCTGAACAGTGCGAGGTGGAGCAGCAGTCCGAAGCTGAACAGTGCGAGGTGGAGCAGCAGTCCGAAGCTGAACAGTGCGAGGTGGAGCAGCAGCCCGAAGCTGATCAGTGCGAGGTGGAGCAGCAGTCCGAGGCGCGTGCTGAAACGGAGGCCCGCGCTGCGGAGGAAGCAGAGCCAAGCCGGTGCTCAGAGGAGCACGGCTTTGGTCAGGGCAGTGCCGTCTTTGCTCTTCTGATGAAAGACTTCAAGCAGTTCCAGTAAAGGGACCGCAGCGTCGCACCAGAAAAAGAGGAAAGGTGGACTTCAGAAAATAGACGGAAAAAAAAGGAAAAAAAACCGCCTCGGAAGAATTAGCTTCTAGCATGGCTAGTATGCATGAAAACTACTGCACAGGCGACAATGACGGCACGGCGAGGACACACTCATGCCATAGACCATAATAAACTTTTAACGATCCAACGAATAAACAAACAAACAGAAAAAGAAAAATGGATTTTATCGAACTACGCGGAGTTATTTTTATCTATTATTTAGAAATATGTATGCCTACACGGTTTCTCCTTCTTCTAGCTGCTGCTTCAATCGGTGGAGTGTGCGTGGGCTGACCTCAAGAAAGCATTTTGATGTTGTATACGCAGCAATACCGACAAACAATCGCTGGTTGGGGTCTAACGAAACCGATATATTTTTTTTCCCTCCTTATTGAGTATATACTTTTTTTTCTTCCTGATATACCTTTTTTTTTTTTGGAGGGATGATTTTAATTCTTATGTAGCTTGCTTGGAGATGAAACTGGTGTTTCTCATTTACAGCGATACGTCATTCGCCTTGTTGTCCCTTCTCTCACTGAAAGCAATGAATGCAATGTGACGAATGAACCTTAAACCACCGAAAAAAAATAGATCCTTTTTTTTTTCTCCTCCCCCTTCCCCTTAATTGCTTTAGTATCCTTTTTTTTTGTTTGTGTACATTCCCACAAGAGCGAAATAAAGTAAGTGACTATCAATACTTTGTACCCCCCCCCCCCCCTCGTCCTATATCAAGTTGCTTTAGTAGCGAGCGTTCCGAACCCCGCATTACCTATTTGTTGAGTTAATTGGATGCAGAATCAACTCCCTGACGAGGCTCCGNAATACTTTGTACCCCCCCCCCTCGTCCTATATCAAGTTGCTTTAGTAGCGAGCGTTCCGAACCCCGCATTACCTATTTGTTGAGTTAATTGGATGCAGAATCAACTCCCTGACGAGGCTCCGTTGGTGTGCACGTGCGGGAAGGATGTTTGTAGTGGATACACTTCCCCGTGCGGGCCTGGAAGAGTGTGCTGCTGTGAGTCGCGCTGTACGTGCCAATCACGTGTGCTGTACAGCCACGACGCGGCTCAGAGAGATGAGCGAAAAGACTGCTGTAAAGTTGAGGTGGACCCCGAGTCCGGTAGACGGCACTGTAGCTACTGCGTGCCGGAGCGTGTGGCGCTCAACGAGCTGGACTACCTCGCCGCTCAGTACCGCAATCGAATGCAGCGAAATCAGCGTCGCGATATGATGCACCGGCTTATTGGCCGCCAGTATGCCTCGGGGCAGGGCTACAACGACAACAACGCCTCACTGCTGCGGGGTTCGCAGGGCAGTGCTTATCAGCAAGCGGTTCAGCGGGAGCAGCTGCAACGTCGTCAGCAGCTGCAGGGCGAGCTCTGCGCCAGGCGTCGGCGTGGGGTGGAGCTGGAGGCGAGTAGTGCTGGAGTAGACTGCAGCTGCTGCTCGCGACGACCGCACATCTCCTCGTCGCCACACCCCAAAGGGTGCCACACAGAGGTGAAACCTAAGCGATCTGCCACTGCCACTGCCTCGGGCCCCAAGTGCGGCGTGCAGGAACCGTGCGGGTGTTCCTGCACCCCCGTGCAGTTCTACTCCTGTCAGCGGGACTTGAGCGGTAAGCATCAACCTTATTCCAAGTGCACGCCGTGCAAAGTGGAGGTGCATTGCGTGCAGCAGCCGAGTGTCTCGTGCAGCCCACAGCCCCCTGGTGCCACGGACAGAGAGCCGGTGCGACACGTTCGTGCTCCTCCGTCCTCCGCCCACGCAGAGAAGAGGTCTGTTGGGGTCTCCTCGACCCCCCCACCCCCTAGTGCGGGGGGTCGCAAGACGTGCCCAGAGTGTGGATGGGCTGGAATGCAGCGCGCTGTGTCTTGCAAGAAGGTGCCGGCTGCCGAGCAGCGGTGGGAGGATGCTTGGTCGTGTACATCCTGCGGGCTGTGGATGGGCGTGCCGCCGTCGTGCTGCACAGCGACGGCGGCTCACCCCCGCTCCCGCTCCTGCTTCACGTCAGACCCAACGAGGCGCCCCGCGGCGAAGTCATCGCCCTTCTCCCTGCAACACGGTCGAAAGGTGTTTGTGACGGACGACGACTACCTGCAGCGTCGCTCCCAGTACATGGACGACTGGGAGAAGGCGGGCTTGGTGGTTCCCGTGCAGCCCTCCGGCAAGAATCGTCTCCATGCGCCGCTGACGGAGAGCACCGCGCGTTGGAAGACTGTAAAAAGAAGTGAGTGAAGTCTCCGCTCCGTGCTTCTTGACTTGTCGATGTAAACTCTAGTCTGTTCTGTACTTTGTGTGAACGCAACACACTTCCACATCCACGCCCATTCTGTTTTTTTTTTTTTCTATGTGTTAGGACATCATTTGTTTTATTTTTATTTTTATGCTTCTGTACCATTTTTCGCTTCATGCATTGACCTTGACCCTGTTTTGAACCAATAAATGAATATCTCTGTTGATTTCTGACATCAACAAAGCTGTTATGTCATTTTTGTTCTTTCCGTACGGGTGGCACTGCTGTTTCTTGACCCCTGCGTGCCGTACCCTCGATGCCGTTCTGTTCTCACACCATCTTCTCTATGGTGATGAGTTCTAACATAATACAAATGGACTCATTTCCTTTTCAGGCAACCGCGACCTATTGTCCGATTCATTAAGATGTGCTGTATGATCTTCTTCTGTACAATATTAAATCCTTCTACCGTTCCCATCCTATATACACTAAGATGCTGATACTTTACCCACACAGCCATCATCAGCATTTGTCTTTTTTCTGTGAGAAGAAAAACACAGATTAACAGATACTCCGAACCGCTGTATTTACGTGTTCGGAATCTTTTTGTCTTATTTTTCTTTTCTCATTTTAACATTAATTCAATTTTTTTTTCTTTTCTTCTGGATCTACTTATCCGCTTGCACGTTTTTTGAGCAATGAGTGCGTCGAAGGACGTCCACAGGGTCAGCGATGCGTTAGACCTCGATGCAATTGAGCGCATTCTCGCCACCGTACCAGATGCTCCGTCAGTGGAACAGCCAGCGCAATCGTCCTTTGTATTGCCGTCGACCGTGACCGCCAACGGCTCGACCGCCGAACCCACAGTAATCGAGTCTCAGGACACGAAGGCCGAGCAGGAGAAGCCGTACACCTTCCACCCTCAGCTCGGTACGGGTGAGACGACCGACGACAGGAAGGTCGCAAGCAACTCTACTGTGCCCATCCGAAGCCCGCCTGCAAACCCAGCAGTTCTCAGTCGGAAGGGGGACGTGATCCCTTCGCCCATGAGTAAGTTCGACGAGTCACCGGCCCTCTTTTCAATGCCGCCCCTGGTACAGGGCAAAAGGTCGCTCGTGAAAAAGCCACACGCGGACGAATTCGAGTCTGCAGCTGCTCAACCTCACTGCCTCGAAGTCATCTACTCTAGCTCGTGTCGCGCTAGGGACGGCACACCGATGGACCACCAGGTGTTGGTGCCGCGCCAACAGACAATGGAGTGCAGCCCCCCCACTGGCATTGCTGTGGCGAACGAGGAGGTGGTGGTGACCCACCTGTGCTATGGGACGCGAGGCGAGACGTTGGAGGCGCAGCAGGACAGCGAGCGCCAGGACGAGGAGCCGCCCGTCCCGTCCTCTGCGCTCCCGTATCATGGGGGTGTGATTAACACGAAGCAGTGGAACCCGATGTGCCTACAGATGTGTGCCCTGTTTATCCCGTTGGTGTTCTTCATTGTTATTTTTATTACGCAGCGCAATACGATTGTGACGACGTCCTCCAAGAATATTTTGGCCACTGGAGACTTCCTCGCGAGCCTCTCGGCGTATTTGGTGGAGGAGCAGGCTATTGCTTCCTATCTCACCTCGTTTGCGACGCGCTTGGGGTCTCCGACGGTGACCGACACCATGAATTTCTACGTGGAGCTGGTAGCGGCTAGGAACCAGTACATTGCTGCCCAGAACAAGGTGAACGACGTCATTGCTAAAATACAGGGTGAAATTACGGTACACGCAGCTGACCTCCAAAGTGCAGCGGGGGATGTCGCCATCACAGGCTTCCTTGACTCCTTTCTGCTGGCTACTCTTCGTGCTCGTGCAATGACAAGTAGTCAAAACTGGGACATTATGATGCGATACGAAAACCTTATCGATCAAGTTCTTATATTTCGCGGTATTTTGCTATTGAAGGAGTCCATTCGAACGACGAGTGAACTGCAACAAACCAAAAATATCTTCTCCACCACTGCACTGTATGTAGCGAAATCCTTGACATTGTACTTTGAATACCTTGGTTTGGGCCTCGAAATGCCCTGTCCAAAAGGTGTATACGAGGTGTTTTACCTACAATACGTCGTTGGGACCCTTCGAGTGTTAGATCGTACTTTTCTGATACCTTCACATCCCGAAATTTTAAACACATTAAACAAGATCAGTGCCAACGATGTGTCGATTCTGGAGACCCGATTGCCGATAGACATCGAGAATGTGATCACTCAGATGCTGGAGTATACCTACCAGGAGACCAATGAGGACTATTACCACTTGGAATTGGCCCAAGAGCTGTATTCTCAAGTGCCCTTACTGACAACTGAAATTGAAAAACTCAACGAACCCTTAAAGTCTTCTCTTAAAAAGTTCCGAACAGCGAATGATTACATTGCTCTGGTGTGTACTCTAGCGAGCCTTTCCTTGGCGTGTATCGGACTTGCGTGGCACGCCACGCTCCTATTGCTGTCTTGCTTCGCGGGGCGAGCGTTTCGCGAGACGAACGAGGCGACACTCGACATGCGAGCTTCGGTGATTCGAATGCATGATGCGACGATGAAGATGACCCACATGGATGTAAAGGAGATGAGCAACGAGCTGGCAGTGGTGGAGAACAAGAAGCTGAAGGGGAACAATGAGGAGCGTGAGTTGTATCTCGGCAATCGTACCATGGTGGAACTGGAGCCGTACCTCCCGCTGCCGATGGTGGCGCCACCGGTGGGTGCGCCAGCGGAGTCGCTGCTGTACAAGTCGGCCTTTGTGAGACCCACCCTCATCGCACGAAGGAATCTCGTGGGAGTGCGGATGAGCTTCTCGTATCTGACCTCGACGAATCGTGACATGGCCTCCATGGTTGGCAGCAGCATGTCTCTGACAAAATTTGAGAACAGCTCTGTTCAGAGCTCTCACTTCAGCCCTTACGGAAGTATGCCCAGTTCTCCTAAAAAACGTGACGCAGCAGAGCGCCGTAGCAGACAGAACTTTAAGCGTGAGGTACAATATTTTGAGCGCACCACACAGATTATTAAGTTCGCTGCAGCTGTGTCGAACGAGGTGCTTACACAGTCCGAACGGGGTGCTTACATGTCTGTTTGTGGCGAGGATGTGGTGCTGTGGATTAACGTTTGCGAGAAGATTTCTAATGCCTCTTTGCTGGCTTTCGTCATTGCTCAGAGCATCCTGGAGTATTGTGACCGGTGTAACCTGGACGCGCCTGGGATTGCACTGTGCCGTGGCGATGCTGTGCTCGGGAACGTGACAAGCTATTCACCAGGCGGCCCTGTTGCCGCGAATGATGGGGAGTGGACGCAGGATATCATTTTCGATCCAGACTACGATGATGCGATCTGTGCTTCGGATTTGGGAAATACAGTCAATAGTCATTGGAAGGACTTTGTGACCGCCACGGAGGGTATGACGGCGAAGCGGAGGCTGAAAGAGTGGCTGAGACAACTTTTATGCCTGAAGAACAAGATGGAGATGGAGAACGAGTTCCAAAAGGTGTATGAGGAGAAGACCTTATGGACAAAGAAGGTAAGTGATGACGAATCGGATCGTGAAAACGAAGTTGAGCTGTCGAAAGATTTGGGGAAGGAACAGCAGCCTCGAGAGGAGGCGAGCTGCTTAACTTCCTTTATTGTCTATGGTGAGGTGGTGCAAGAGATGGACTTCGCGTTAGATGTGGGTCGATCTCATGCTCAGCGTCTAGTGGCGAATGAAAGGTATCTGAAGGCACTTTTGCGGGAACGCTCCAAAGGATACATGATCCTTCAGACGCTCTCCGAGGCACAAACATTCGTATCGCAAGTGGTGGAACCCACAGTGAATTCGAGTGTCTCCTCTCCGAACAAGGCGTCTTCCACCATGCACCGCGGAAGAGCCCCGCTGCCTTTCTCTGGGCCGGATCCGCACCCGCCTTGGCATGGCCGACAGAACAGCCCGCGGAATAGGCGAGATGCCACATCCGTCACCCCTGCTGAAATCTCTGCCTCCATCGCCATGCGACTGCGGGACGTTGCGGCCGTTTTTGCTCCTCTGGATATGCTGGAGGTCCGACGCCGCTCGATTGTCTTGTCCGTAGAGGAGGTGCTGACAGCGAAGGAAAAGCGGCGGCGTGAGAAGGAGGCGGCGCGCTTAGCTCGGCAGCACCACACGAAGGAGGGGGAGAGCGGAGCCGTCGACCCCACCGGAATCAGCGGGATGGCGCAGCGAACCGAGCCGATGGAGACGTCAGAGGTGGACACGGACCGAGATGGGCCAGAGGAACCGGTTCATACTGAGCTTTTTAGTGAAACAGACGATGACGAGGCGATCGATGGCTTTACAGCTTTGAACCGCTGCGTGGACGTCAGCGCCTCCGTGACTCGTGTGGAGAACAACCAGGCCACCACCTCCAAGTCTCAATGCGAGCTTCACGCGTACTACACTGTTTTGTTAGGGCAAAGTAGGGAACCGGCGGAGTCATCGATGTGGCAGCAGCACTCGCCTCTGAGCGGTGGCTGCAGTCGTGCAGAGCAGGACGAGAGTGAAGCAGCGGCAGTGGAGGCGTGGCGGTTGTTTATGGAGAATTTCTATGCGCCGATGTGCTATGATACGGAGTCTCGGGCCGCCTTTTCTGCTCTGGACCCTGTGGACGCCATTCCCTTGCTGCAGCGGACTAGTAACGCGGAGACGGGGCTGCGCCAGTTCTTAACGGACCACTTCATGACAAAGCTGGGTGAGACCACCGCGCCACGCATCATGGACATCATTCGGTCTGTCCGTGTGGCGTGCAAGTTGGGTGGCCCCATGCCGAACGGCCTGCAGCACTTATCTCCCTTTTCGATAGAGGCGTTGCATTTATCTCGGTTACATTCCTCCACCTCTTAAATAATAGTAAACAATCGGACAGCACCGTACAGTGTTCTTCGAATTCGTGACGGCCTTCTTTTTTCCGTTATTCGTTTTTGCATGATGCTCAACGAAGTGCCTAGTACGAAGTACCCTCTTCATTTGTAGAAAATCGAAGGGAGGAAACCGAAGAAAGAAGCAAGCAACAGCAACAGCAAAGAAGGAGGATCAACCCTACTCCTAAGTAGTGGCATCGATGCTGCACAACTCTTCTTTTCAATTTATAACTTTCTTTTTTTTTTTTTTGGGGGGGGGGAAAGTTGCAGAGAATTTGTTTTATTGCAAAGTGTATCTTTTTCCTTTTTTTCTTGCTATGGGCTTTAAAAGGGCCTGCGCTTTCGGGTAGAAATATTTATGAGGATAGGGAAGTCATCGCTTTACTCGCTCGGGCTTTATATATTGTATTAGCGTGTAGACCCTAACAGAAGCGATTAAGTAATGCGCAGAATACAACATACGGTCTTTTTGTGGTCGTCGGCGCTTCTCTCACCTGTGTGGCCAAACTTCAAACTTCCTCTTCTCCAAGATGCAGTGCCATGAAGGTGGGGATTAGTGTTTCCTTTCGTATCTCGATCGAGAAGAGTATGGTATTCATCTATACACTTTATTGACTGTTATATGATACTGAAGACGTGAAACAACAACCTGGGAAAATCGAAACAATTATATATATATATATATCTAATTATTCTTTTTTAAATTATTTTTTACTTTATTTATGATTCTTATATTGATAATGGGTCTCTACAATTTTTAGATAGGATTGAATATGACGATTACCGTATGTCGACAGACAATCGATCGTATTTCGCATTTTTTTTTTTTTCTGGACAGTGATGTGAACCATGGAAGACTGGGACGCTTCGGTCCAAAGTATGAGCGATTTACGGGTTATTTAATTTTTAAGAATATTCACGGTACACGAGGGGTGCGTATTGGTTGGCCGGTTCGTGGCATCTGAGTTGCAGAAACAAGATATGTGCAAAATCAAATAAGTGAAATGAGCTCACCAACTAGCGAGAGTGCTTAGCGTTGCTATCGTTTTTTTTCCCTCTCTTTCTGTTCTTCTGTTTAGTGGATAGAGAACTTCTTTTATTCCTATAATATATAATAGTATTTTTTGTTGACCGTTTAGAAACCCGAATACGTTACTGTGAGGTGAGAGTCATTCTACGTCTCTCTCTGGTAGAAGGGAAGGATGAGCTTTAGTAGTGAGAACCTGAGTGCGAGGAGGGTTAGTGATGCTCTTAACATTGAAGAAATTGAGAGAATATTGGCCACCATTCCAGAAAACCCCGTACTAGCCCCCACAGAAGACCATACGCACGGCCTGGAGCACGCTGCTCCTCCGAGCCATACCAGAAACAACCACCCACTGCCTGCATCTGAAATTTCTAAACCTGGCTCACCTACGAGCAACACGAACATCAGCGGCACGGCATCGCCGACGAACGAGAAATGGAGCTTCAATCCACGTAAATCCCGCCGCAAGAGCGTTGGGATTAATTCGTCGAATGAATTAGAGGCGCCACGCTCGGTTCACCATGTCAACTCTGACTCAGTGCTGTCTCCGGTCACTCACGACTCCAAACACTTCTCTTCGATTCTGCAAAAGCCAGATGCCGCCGATGGGAACGCACAGCCGACCGTGATCGTGCCGTCGCCCTTCCCAGAGATCCTGCACGAGACCATCGCCCATGGCTTCGGCGATGCGCGCATCCCAACGATCTTGAAGCCCGAGGGAATCTCTGCCTTTAGCCACCCCGACAACAAACCTAGGAATGAACGGGACAGCCAAAACCCTGCGGTTCTTCGCACTCGCTGCCTCGAAGTCATCTACTCTAGCTCGTGTCGCGCTAGGGACGGCACACCGATGGACCACCAGGTGTTGGTGCCGCGCCAACAGACAATGGAGTGCAGCCCCCCCACTGGCATTGCTGTGGCGAACGAGGAGGTGGTGGTGACCCACCTGTGCTATGGGACGCGAGGCGAGACGTTGGAGGCGCAGCAGGACAGCGAGCGCCAGGACGAGGAGCCGCCCGTCCCGTCCTCTGCGCTCCCGTATCATGGGGGTGTGATTAACACGAAGCAGTGGAACCCGATGTGCCTACAGATGTGTGCCCTGTTTATCCCGTTGTTGTTCTTCATTATTGCTTTTATTACGCAGCGCAATACGATTGTGACGACGTCCTCCAAGAATGTTTTGGTGATTGGAGACCTTTTCGCGAGCCTCTCGGCGTATTTGGTGGAGGAGCAGGCCATTGCTTCGTACATGAATGCGTTTATCACTCGGGTAGAGGCGGCTGCCGATAGAACCCAGTTCTACGCGGACCTGGATGTCGCGAAACAGACGTATTCAGAGGCACAGGAGCGAGTCAATGATGTGATTGCACAGATACAAGTCCAGATTGGCTCACATGGGGTGGACTTTCAGAAAAAGCTCGGTAGTGATGTTCCAATATCCATTTTCATCAGCTCCATCGATTTATCCACCGTTCGCGTTCGGGCATTGATCAGCTCTTATAACGGAGACATTATGATGCGTTACGAGAATATTATTACTAATGTTCTCATTTTTCGAGGTATTTTTCTCTTTCAAGAGTCTATTCGAACTTCCAGTGAAATGAAGCAAACGCGAAATTTGTTTGCCAACAGTGCCTTGTATTTGGGAAAGTCCTTAGAACTGTACTTTAAATATCTAGGTCTCGGTATTGCAATGCCGTCACCGACTGAAGTGAGAGAGATTTATTTTCTAGAGCTCCTGGTTGGGGGTATACGAGTGCTCGAGCGAACGTTTCTGCTGCCCTCTGATCCCGAAGCGCTTGGTATGTTGAGGACTGCGTCGGACAATACCGTCAACACCCTTGAAGTCAATTTGCCATCAGAAATAGAGAACGTTATTTTAGAGATGCTGTCGAATACCGTGAAGGCCACAGGCGCGGACACCTACGATTTGGTCAAAGGGGATGAGATCTTCAATCGAGTGACGACTATTCTGCCTGCGATGGACCCGATGCTGGCGCCGCTTAAGAAGAAGATTGAGAAGTACCGCACCACCAGCGACTTGGTCGGTCTGCTGTGTCTCTCCATTTCCTTTGCGCTGGCGTGCATCGGACTTGTGTGGCACGCGCTGTTCGTTTGTTTTTTCCGCAGTTCCATTGGAAGGTACAAGCAGGTCAACACCACGGCCGTCGAGATGCGAGCTTCGGTGATTCGAATGCATGATGCGACGATGAAGATGACCCACATGGATGTAAAGGAGATGAGCAATGAGCTGGCAGTGGTGGAGAACAAGAAGCTGAAGGGGAACAATGAGGAGCGTGAGTTGTATCTCGGGAATCGTACCATGGTGGAACTGGAGCCGTACCTCCCGCTGCCGATGGTGGCGCCACCGGTGGGTGCGCCAGCGGAGTCGCTGCTGTACAAGTCGGCCTTTGTGAGACCCACCCTCATCGCACGAAGGAATCTCGTGGGAGTGCGGATGAGCTTCTCGTATCTGACCTCGACCAGTCGTGACATGGTCTCCATGTTTGGCGACAGTTACGTGCTTTCGAACTCAATTTCTATGATAAAAGGTTTCACTGGTCAACTTCAGTTGCCAAGGTCAGGTTCCGTGATCGGGACTCTTGAGGATTCTTCCGGGAAACCGTCTCGAAGTGGTAAAGAGATGCGTAAAAACCGGAAGTACGGAAACTTTCAGCGTGAGGTGCAATATTTTGAGCGCACCACACAGATTATTAAGTTCGCTGCAGCTGTGTCGAACGAGGTGCTTACACAGTCCGAGCGGGGTGCTTACATGTCTGTTTGTGGCGAGGATGTGGTGCTGTGGATTAACGTTTGCGAGAAGATTTCTAATGCCTCTTTGCTGGCTTTCGTCATTGCTCAGAGCATCCTGGAGTATTGTGACCGGTGTAACCTGGACGCGCCTGGGATTGCACTGTGCCGTGGCGATGCTGTGCTCGGGAACGTGACAAGCTATTCACCAGGCGGCCCTGTTGCCGCGAATGATGGGGAGTGGACGCAGGATATCATTTTCGATCCAGACTACGATGATGCGATCTGTGCTTCGGATTTGGGAAATACAGTCAATAGTCATTGGAAGGACTTTGTGACCGCCACGGAGGGTATGACGGCGAAGCGGAGGCTGAAAGAGTGGCTGAGACAACTTTTTGGTGTAAAGGAAAAGAGTGAGAAAGACGAATCGAGCGTGATGGACTATATGGAGTCGTTCCGTGGTCGAAGGTGGAACAAGAAATTGGAAGAGGATGAATCCGACAACGAATTCGAAGTAGATTTGCCGAAGGAGCTGAAGGAAGATCAGAAGCCCAAGGAATCGGCGACCACCGTAACTTCCTTCGTGGTGTACGGTGATGTTCTTCAAGAAATGGAGATGTCCCTCGAAGTTTGTCGGTCTCATGGGCAACATGTGGTGGCGAATGAGGCGTTCGTGAAGGCGTTTCTGCTGGATCGAGCCAAAGCAGAGGAGGAGCTGGAGAAGCTCTCTCAACTGCAGACGGAGAGTAAAGCAGTCCACTCGCAAGCCGCCTCATTGTTTCGATTGCCTGACGGTACAGTGGGCAGTGCCTTTTCTCCAGTCATGGCAGATCCAAAGCGTGCGCAGGATTCGGTGAAGAGTGCACATGATGCCTCGTCGAGACCGCGAGAGATCGTGGCTATGGTGATAGCCACACTACTGAAGGCTGGCCAGCAGATTGCTCCTCTGGATATGCTGGAGGTCCGACGCCGCTCGATTGTCTTGTCCGTAGAGGAGGTGCTGACAGCGAAGGAGAAGCGGCGGCGTGAGAAGGAGGCGGCGCGCTTAGCTCGGCAGCACCACACGAAGGAGGGGGAGAGCGGAGCCGTCGACCCCACCGGAATCAGCGGGATGGCGCAGCGAACCGAGCCGATGGAGACGTCAGAGGTGGACACGGACAGAGATGGGCCAGAGGAACCTGTTCATACTGAGCTTTTTAGTGAAACAGACGATGACGAGGCGATCGATGGCTTTACAGCTTTGAACCGCTGCGTGGACGTCAGCGCCTCCGTGACTCGTGTGGAGAACAACCAGGCCACCACCTCCAAGTCTCAATGCGAGCTTCACGCGTACTACGCGCTGGTGCTAGACAAGTCGGAGGGAGTCAGCCCAGCGAGCGAACGAAGCTTTTCCCAGAGTTTGGGCTCGAGTCGTGCGTGGCGCCTGACAGAGAATCCGATGGTGGTGCGGGAGTGGGATGAGCTTATGAGACGGGTGGTGGAAATGTACTATGTCGCTGAAGCCACGTCTTTCGGTCAAGATCATTCTCAGGTAGAGTCTTCTCAGTTGAGTGGTTTGATACAGGGTGTGGAGACGCTGCTGAGGAAGTTCTTTAATAGTCATCCACACAGCGTCTACGCGAAGCTTTCGACGCCACGTATTTTGGATGTGGTTCGGGCTGTAAAGGTCATGGCGGAGACTGCTGGAGGTCTACCAGTTGGACTGCAGCAGATGTCCCCGTTCTCGTTAGAGGCATTACTTATCTGCCGCCTTCATATTTCTACTGCGAATGTGTAGTGGATTTAATGAAAGGGATGTGGTACGTTACGAGTTTGTAACGTCATTGGCTTCTTCTCTTTTATTTTTGGACCCTTTGATTGATCTGAAAGAAAAAAAAGTAATAAAAAATCAGTGTCACTGCGGCTGTGGAAATATTTTTGTTGTGGTGCGGTGTGTGAAAGGTCAGACGCTCAGCATGGCCCTGTGCCGTGATGGGATTGCGGTGAGTGGTAACAGGCATTTATTTTATTCATTTTGGTGTTCACTTTTTCTCTTCGGGAAGAAGGACAAGCAGCGGACTTTAACTCTTGTGTGCGTGTGTGTCATGCCGACACCGTCGGATGCTGGATTCGATTTTCCTTTTCCCATCCGCAGTAGTGAAAAAGTGTATAATTGTAGAATAGTTATAGTACTGGTTTTCTTCTTTGCTACTCGTATATTGAAGATTAGACTTGTCCTAGACTGGTGAATGCTTTACGGATTGCTCTTCTTCTTTCTTCAGATTACTTTCTCCTGCGCAAGTATTATTAAAAAAACTCCTGGTGGTTGTGCTACAAATGTTTTTAATTCAAATACCTTCACTTTGTATATTTTTTTTTACTACTGGAACGAGAAAAATTGAAAACGATATATATATCAAAAGAATTCTTAAAATCATACGTAATGATGGAAAAATAATAACGAAGAGGTAGAGTTCGATGGAGTATTTCCTGTAACACTAATGTGAAGGTGAAGGTGAAACGAGAAATGCTTTTTAAAATTGTCGTTTCGACCTCTTTTTTTTTCTTTTTTTAAAGGAAAAGAACATTAACAATTCTCGATTCTTCTCCTATTGGTCTCCAAACCGATCGCAGAAGGCTCTTTTCTCCTTTCTTAGTTTCAGTTTGTCTGTGTATCATTTATTGTGGTTCCCATGTCATTGCACTTAATTGATACCAATGGTGTACTCGTGGACCCCGAAAGCCTTCAAGACTTCTTACTCCAGACAACGAAGGGTCGCTCTCTTCATGATGTGGGAGTCAACTATCACGTAGTATGCATTTTCGGTGGACAAAGCAGTGGCAAATCGACATTGCTAAATGAACTGTTTGGCACGAAATTTCAAACGATGGACAGTAGCGTCCACAGAGGGCAAACCACTCAAGGAGCCTTTTTATCCCCGTCCGTGCTCACCGGCTCCGGAGAACTGGCATCGAGCGGTCCGCTCCTCCTTTTGGACTTGGAGGGTACAGATGGCTTGGAGCGTGGGGAGAACCAGAGTTTTGAGCGCCAGCTATCGCTCTTTGGCCTTTCCGTCGCGGACACGCTGATCATCAACATGTGGACGGTGGATGTGGGCCGCGTGAACGGTGCCAATCTGACCCTTCTTCGCACGATTCTGGAAGTGAATTTGCATCTGTTTCTTCACGATGGGTATGAGACCGATGAGAAGCCGACGCTGCTGGTCGTGCTGCGGGACTTCTCGGAAGACGACCCTGCACCTGTTCTGGCGACGGTGCGGAAATCGTTTGACACGGTGTGGGAGGGCATCCGGAAACCGGCGGAGTTCACGACGTCGTCGCTCGACGAGTTCTTTCATTTCCGCTGCTTTTTACTTCCGCACTTTAAGTTTCAAACGCAAGAGTTCAAACACTCCGTCACGGAGCTGCGACAGTGGTTTTTGAGTCGTTCGGACCAGCAGTACTTATTTCAGGACAACGGAATGTTTCGGAACATACCGCTGGAGGGTCTCTCCGCGTATCTGTCGAACTGCTGGAAGGCCATTTTGAGCAGCAAGGAGCTGGACATCCCGTCGCAGCGCGAAATGCTAGCGCGACATCGCTGCACTGAAGTCTCTGGGCAGCTGCGCGCCGCCTTCGTGGAGAGGGGTGACGCTCTGGTCAAGACCATTGAAAGTGGAGACGTCGTACAACATTTGCGGGAGCAGCTCGACAGCTCCATGAAGCAGACGGTGGAGACGTATCGGGAGGTAACGAAGCTGTACAACGACTCCGTAGTGCAGGAGTTTGAGCAGCAACTTCGACAGCAACTGGTCTCCATTGCATCCTCGGTGATGGGGACGTACAGCAAACGCATCGCGGTGGAAGTGGCCGGCGTGCTCGAGAATCAAGTGCAGACGTTTGTTGATCGCGGCATTCAGCGACTTTTGGCTGCGGGCCAGAAGCAAGCGTTCCTACCCATAGACGAAGGGAGCGGAGACGAGAAGCGCTTTAAGGTGGACAACGAGGCGTGCAAAGAAGCTGTCATGCAATTTTGGGAGTCGCTCTGTGGAGACATCAGTGAATTACTGGAGCGAGTGCGCCACCAGCGTCCCCCGTCTGCGGAGCTGTTTGGGTGCTTCGTCTCCGTTGTGAAGGACGACGAGGTACTTCGCTTGTGTGTGAGCTCCGCCATCACTAGCGAGGTGACGCAGCGGCTGAGGAGCCGTTTTGTTTCTATGGCCGCCAACGCCCCCGATACGCTACACAGACTGTTTGAAAAGTGTTTGTCTCATACCCCTTCCGACCAGATCCGCGTGGTGCGTTCCGTACGGGCACTGGAGGAGCTTGTGCCGTGCGCCAGACAGGGCGTGCTGTACGTGCTCTCTGCTCTGACCTACTTTCGTCTGGAAGTGACAGAGTCCTCTGTCGCGTTGGACGGCTCGCAGACCAAGGTGGTCCCAGAGAGTCTCCAGGTGGCGCTGTCGCTGTCTCGCTCTCTCCTCAAAGTTGGGAACAACGAAGAAGAGGACCGCTTTTTTCTGCACTTCGAGAGTGTTACCGACACCCCGTCGTACCCCAGTGCCTTTCATGTGGTGACGGGAGCCGTGACGGAGGGAGTGAAACAGCACGGGATTCTGATCACCGCCTCGTCCATGAACCACGTGTTTCACCAAGTAGCGGAGCGGACAGATTTCACGATTCAAACCAAGGTGCAAGCCATCATCAATTCACGACAGAACATTCCGATCTGGGTGTTTCCTGCTCTCTTTATTTTAGGGTTCAACGAGATGATGTATGTCGTTCGGTCCCCATTGTTGTTGCTGATGGTGATCGGCGTAGTTTTCGTCTTCGGTCGTGCCACGGTGCTGAACATGTGGGAGGAGTTAATGGATGCCTGCCCACCGTGGGTGGCGCAGATGGTTACCAGCAAAGTTAAGGTGCTGTTGACACAGGCGGGAGTGTGGAAGGAAGACGAGCACAAAGCGCCAAGGGAAAATTCTCAGAAACTCAAATCAGATTAAATCCGAACATCCGTCCAGACTTTTCAGGTCAGAAGCGAAAGACCAGAGCAGAACTTCTCTTTCCTTGTCCGTCATCGCCTCTCAGGATAAAATCAAATATTTACTGAATCCGATAAATTTAAGTATGTGATGATATATCTATAAATATACATATATATCGATGATGTTTCCTTTTTTTTTTTTTCGCATTTTTGAATTCTTTCGTTTCTCCCTCCATCTGGGTGACAAGTGTAGCTTGTGAAGCTTTGACTTCCACCAGGAGAATTTTTCAATTGAACCGCGTGATTGCTGTGAGTCCACTGACATTCGCTCCACCCGACCCCACCCGATTGATTCAACCGAATGTCTCTCAAAGCACCTCGTGAGACCGCTGAGTACCAGTCTCACCATCACTGCCAATGCGACTTCTGCAACAGCCGCCGCAACGTCAATGCGAAGAAGTGGACGGTGGGCCGCCGCGCTCAGATGCTCCAGCACGCCATGCTGCGCAACGGATGCTGCTGCAAGTGCCACGATGACCTCACCAAGTGCTCCTTCGCCAAGGGCAGCAATCCTACCGACTTCGACCCGAACTACCCGGTGCCGGTCCATCAAACGGCTTTGAACGCGGCGCGCGGCCGCGACGGTCTTCCCCGCATCGAGGGCAACGGCGCCCCCAAGTCGAAGGACGAGGAGGCTCAGGACGCCATCAAGGACCTGGATCGCCTGGAGCGCCTGCTCATACTCGAACACAAGTCTCGCGTGAAGGAGTCGTTAGAAGCCGACCGCCTCGGTATGCTGCGCCGCACCAACAAGGACCTCCGCCCCGAGCCCCTGCCGCCGGGCTACAACCCCGGTGCGCAGTACGCCAACCCCTCCACCGGCTCTGCCATGTGCCCGTGCGGCCTGCCTATGCCCGACGGCACGAGCGGCGTGAGGGACGGCGGCCGCAACGGCAGCAACTACGTCGGCGACAGCCAGTACCCTGGAGCGCTGGGCGACGGCGTGGACCCCGAGACTGTGCGTGAGGCGTACTTGCTGGCCCACCGCTGCCCTGTGACCCCACCGCCTCAGTGCCGTGCGTCTCACCGCCTGCAGGACACGCTCGATGACGTACGCATGGCTGCCATGGACCCAGTCAACCCGTACAACCGCCGCGGCCTGCGACAGGTGCTCGCGGCCAACGGCGTGGACGACTACCCGTATCCAGATGATGATGGCCACAACCAGAACCAGCTGGCTGCCGCCGCCGGTGCCCACGGGTCTGGCCCCCGTGGTTCTGGCCAACAGAAGGAAACGCTGGCGAGCCTGCGCTCCAAGATCGACCACCCTCAGGGTACCGGTGTCGTGTGGTACAAGGGTCTCAAGTTCGGTGAGGTGGTGGCCCCCGGACATCACTTGACCCCTGGTGCTGCGGCGGCGGTGTCGGTGCAGAAGGAGGAGAACTTAGGCCCTGTGACGTCAAGGCGTGTCGCCTACAACGACTAAACAGAAAGCAATAAAGGGCCTGAACGACTCTTCTTGCTGGGTGGATCGAACACTCTCTTTCAGCTGTATATCCTTGTGGTCGAAATCTCTGTTCTTTATGGATGCATTATAGAGCGAGGATCAGGGAGTGCCACCACGAGTGAAGACTGTAAATTTTACGGCTAGAACGGCTCTAGAATTTGTAATAAAATAGAACAAAACGAGAAACGAAGAGAGGCTACCAAACGTTTTGGTCTTTGTTAGGCTCATTTTCTCGTTTTCTTTTCTTCAGCTGCTGATTCTTTCCTCTTGAGCTGAAAAGATTTTCTATGACTGATGTACAGGGAAAATAATTCTAAAAGAAAAAAAAAAAGAAAAAGAAAAGTCCCATTTAGAGGAGTAGAAGGACAAAAGATATGTAAAGTCGATCCTTTTTTAAGGGGATCCGGTGTACGCCTGTGAGATCTCTTCGTTGTGAAGTGTTGGAACGGAATGTTTCTATTCTAATATGAAAAACAAACAAACAAACAAACAAACAAACTGAAATAAAGACGAGATCATTCCTTTTGACGCAGGTGCCGCAGGAACGTCTCTGGTAAGTTTTGCGCGGATTATTTTTGGCTTGAGAGTGACGAATGCGAACCGGTGCTATCAACATCCTTATTGTACTACTGTGAATGTTTGCTTTTAGTTACCCTTTTACCGTAGAAATATCGTAATTGTTGGACTGGTTATCCTGTCGTGTCACGTCTCTTATTTTTATTGAATAGAATCATTCATTTTAAGATATGATCCACAATCAGTGTCGCGCGTACTGCCAGTGCGAGTTCTGCAAGAACGGCCCCGCCGGAAACGGAAAGGGGGATGTGGCCTGCCTTAACATTAAGAACGCCAACTGCGATGGCACTGGCCCGAGCAAGGATGAACTGTACGCGAAGTGCCTCAAGCAGACGCTGGACAACCGCGCGCTCATCGCGAGTATGCGGAACGCGAATCGCTTTGTTCCGGATGAAATGCTGGTCAGCAGCAGAAAGCGCCGCGAGGCGAAGGAGGCGGAGCTGGCGTCCCTCCTTGTCCCGGTTCGCCGCCGCGACCGTCTCGAGGAAATGCTTCTTCTGGAGAACCAGGCCCGTCTTCGCGAGGAGATGCGGGTGCGGGCGGAGCGCCGTGCCCTCGGTCTCCCGGAAGACGAGCAAGAGGAGCAGCAGAACGCGGTGCACGAGGAAAGCGCGCCGAGCACCGGCTCCAACAGGGCACCGTCCACCACCTCGTCGCAGCAGCGCCAGCGCCGGCTTGGCAGCGGTAACAGCACCCCAGCGTCCCGCTGCTCCGCGGATCACGACTTGCGCCGCACGCTGCACACGCTGCAGGACATCATGAACGAGGACCCTGAGATATCACCCAACCAGCCGCTCACCCGCAACCAGGTACTGCAGCTCCGTAAGTTGGTGCACGAGCAGTCCAAGAAGACCCGTAAGATGGTGGACGACTGCCCCAACCAGCCCCACTTGTGCCCCCACTGCTTCGCTGTCAACGTACAGGGCAAGCACCTTTGCCCTCAGATGGCCGGCTCTGTGGCGTACCGCACCACTGGCAAGATCATCAACCCGGACGGCGGGGTGAAGCACGGCACCGCCGATGCCCCCATGGCCAATGGCCAGTACAGCGATCACATGGACAGCAATATGCTCGGCAAGCATGCTCGCATAAAGAACTTCAACACGCACCCCCACGGCACTGGCGTCGTCTTTTTGCCCGTTACTCGCACAGAGGGTGGCGTCGCCCCGCCAGTGAAGCCCCGCCATGAGTTCTACAACGGCCGCAACCAGCCTGTGTTCAACAACAACATTGGGGACAGCGAGCCGGCGCAGGGGGAGTACCAGTACCCCGGTAGTACGTACAACGTTTACGACGGCCGCCACGGCGCGTACGGTGCGGAGGGCGGTGATGTAGCGCCGTTCGCTCCGGTCAACGGCGCAGCGGTGGAGGCGGGTCGCGGGAACAACGGCAACAACAACAACAAGAACTGCGGCTGTGGTGTGACCTTCAACACTGCGGAAGGCGGTGCGAGCCACGTGAACCCCAACGACAACGACCCGATGAAGGGCTACAAGACGACCAGCTCCCTGTGGCGAACCACCAACCAGGACCGCGAGACCGACATGCAGCGTTTCTTGGATTTCCAGAAGGGTCGCATGAACGCTACTGGGAAGCAGGTCTATGACGAGTCTGCCTCGCGCTTTGCCCCTGCTGCGAAACCGGAGCAGGGCAACTAAGCGACGGTTTGCTTTTTTAGATGGGAACGGGACGGGATAAGTGAGTAAGGAGGCAATGAGAGCGCTATCAGTGAGAAAATGAAAGAGAGATTGAAAGGTGAATAAAAATAGTAATAGAGCATGACAAATGATTTTATACTTTTTTTTTTTGTCGTTGTTTGCTTCTCTCGACCTTTGCTTTTGTCATTTATCCCTTCAGGATCCCCCTTCTATGTAACATGGAACCCCCATTCGTTATCTACGAAGGTCAGTGAATAAATAGAATTTCATTGATGTAGATTGTGTGAGACGGAACAATATTTTCTTTGTTCCCTCCTCCCAGTATGTTAAATAGTGTTTCTGTATCTCTCGAACCAACACTGTATTCTTTATGGTTTTTAAAATGATTTTTTGAGTAGGATGATTGAGTTCAGGTGTGACGAGAAATGAAAAGAAGACAGAATAAATAAATACACTTACCATGTGCTAGAGATCGTCTCAAAAAGTTTTTTTTGAATAAAAAACCTAATCCTTGTTCTTCACTGTATTGCTGTGCTCTTTATGGAGTAAACTTATTTTTATGTGTGGAGCTTTCCCTTTCCCCTTTTGTCAGACTTCTGGCTTAGCAGAACACTTCACCTTTTAGTCCATCTGCTCAAGCAACAAACGTCAAGCACGACAAGAAACGAAAATACATAAGTGTGATACAATTGTACACCGAGCGCGTGCTGTCCTTTTACTGGAAAGAACTGGAACTTCCGCTGGCCTTTACGCCACTCACGCTGCGGCTTTGCTTTGTCCCTTTTCACGTTGTCCGCTCACTTTTTTTTTTGTTTTTGAATGCCCATCAAAGCAAAGCCCGTCACCGCTGAACAGGCAGCCCGAACCGCAAAAGGCTTTCTCTCGCGTGCGGAGCAACGCACCGTGAAGAAGGGCGACCGGAACTACTTCTACACGGACGATGTGAGAGAACGGGAGCGATTGGAGCGCCTGGACGACGAGAGCTCGTCGAATGACTCGGAGAGCAGCCGAGCCTTCAGTGTGAAGAGCAGTGGCTCCCCTGCACCGCACCAAGCCTTTCTCACGGGCGGTGCGAGTGGCTTCGCCTCCGCCAGTGACGTCGACAGTGATGAGGAGGCTCTCGCGGAGGCGAGGCGGCGCACTCAGGCCTTCCTTTACCCAGAGAAGGACAAGCACTACAAGAAACCGCCTCCGCAACCGAACGAGCGGCTCATTACGTACGAGAAGAAGCGCCGCGAGAACAAAATCCTCAAAGAGTTCCAGGAGGAGGACCGTCGAGCCGCATTGCAGACGCAGGCGCAGCTGAAGGCCGGGATGGGCGGTGTCCCGGCCACGGCGTCCCCCGCACCCGCCTCCGGGTCGCTCGCTCGCCTTAGTGGGACGAGTGGTGTGGACTCCCCGCCACGCACGTCGGCTTCGCCGCATCTCGAGGCCCACAAGGTTTCGAGCTCGGATGCTCCACCGGCACCTTTCAAGGTACCTGCCGCTGCGGCTGGGGCATCACGACAGGAGTCCCGAACTCGGTCCAACGACCCCCTCAAGGCGGACTTTGATCGACTGCTGCAGCTGTTCGGACAAGATATTGAACGGGAGCGACAGCGTGTGGCCGAGGAGGCTGCAAGTGCGAACCGCTCGGTCCATGCGGAGCAGCAGACCAAGGCGAAGAGCAACGCCAGAGAGCTGTTTCATGTGCCTGCTACGAATCTCGTGGAGTCCCAGTTTGATGCGCTGCATCAGCTCTATGAGTTGTGGGGAGAGGAGAAGGAAGCGGACCAGCAGGTGTTCGTGGCGACGGAGCACCTCGGGGAGGCCTTCGCGATGGCGGCCTCCCACATCGTGTCGTCGCGCAGTTCGGGGCCCTCTTCCCGCCGAAATGGCGAAGGAGCGCTGTCGATGGAGGAGGTGGCGGCTGTGCAGGTGGCAGAGCGCAACGCCAGGAGACTGCAAGAGGACTTTGGACCGGGTGGTGTCGTGGAGGCGCTGGTGGAGGACGCCCAGCAGCGTTTAGATCGTTTCCTGGAGAGCGTGCGTTGGCTCGAGCGTTTAGTGCGGGATAAAAAGTTTATGGGCGGCGTGGCGCATTTTATGCATCAACATTACAAGCTTTTTTTAAGCCATGTAAGTGAGTCGAGCGGTAGTTCCATGCAGTCGTTTAGTCACGAGGAGTACGTGGTGTTCAACGAATTCAGTGGTCGGGTCTCTAAAGTGGTGTTTGAGGTGCTGTCCAGCAAGGTGCGGGGCTTCGACGAGGTAGAGTTCGCGGAGAATCTCTTTGATACGCCTATCCGAGCGGAGACAGAGGCAGAGATGGGCCCGATGAACATTGTGTCGTACCCCGCGTGGCGGATCATGCTTTCTATCAGTAGCTTTGAAAGCTTTATTGCCTGGATGGTGGACTACATCCAGGAGGAGTTCAATCTGATGAACTTGGAGGAGGTGGCGGTGGGCAGCTCTCGTGGTTTGCGTGCCCTGGTGCAGTCCACCTATCGCGAAAAGTTTACTGGCCGGAGTAGTGCTACGGGCAGCGCCACACCACCCGATGCCTACCCCGACCCCGACCCGGAGGCCATTCCCTCCGCCTTCCCGTTGGAACCCACTCCAGAGAAGAGGGAATCGATGGAGTGTTTGAAGCCGAAAACGCCTACCCAGTCGCCCTCCATCTCTGGACGCCCCGCAGCGCAGCCCGCTCCTACGGACTCGTCGAGTGCCCTCTTTCAGCCCTCTCGCGTGGTGCCGCGACCCGTTCGCGAGAGCTCCCTTCCTCGCCCAGCGTTACCGCCTTTGCTGGAGAAGGTGCTGCCACCGCCGAACCAGCGGAACAAGAGTGTGCGCCGTCCGCCTGGCAGCAGCAACGCCTCCGTGCCTTCCTCGCAGCGCCACACCTCTCACCCGTCTCACCCGTCGTCCGCGCCGCATACGGAGGCCGAACCCTCCACGCGTCCCACCGAGCGGAAACGTCTGGGCTCGAACAACCGAAAGGCGTCGAACGGGCCGTTGAGGAGGGGAGGGAAATAAACGAGAAGGTATGCCAATAGTGCTCTTTTCCGAGGGGAGACTTACTTATTTTTTTTTTTTTTTGAAAGTGGTGCGCATCGTCCGACTGGCAAATAATCCGGAATGTTTTTCTTATCTGTTTTCATGGCTGCTTCTTAGACGGCAGTTCTCTTGTACCTTTTTTTTTTTCTTTTTTTTCCCCTCTTGCTTTTAAGTCGATTAAAAAATATTTCCAGTATTTTCTCAAAATAAATAAGTAAAAAGACCCGTATATAGAAACGAATGAATGGAGGTCAAAAGAGGTGACCCTCTCGCCGTCTCACCTAACGGGCGCCTGTCCCATCGTTCCTCCACCACCCGGTCTCGCCACTGCCTCGACCCGCGGGGCCCCCCCGTCTTTCAAGTGGATATTGCTCCTGCAGACCCTGTACGAGAGGCTGCAGCACCGAGTAGCGGGAAGGAGGGAGCGGGAGTGCCGGCTGCTGTCACGCTCGACAGGAGCGGCCGTTGGATATCGCGCCGCGTGGTGTGGATGCTTCTCCTTCTTGTGTGTGGCGCCTATGTGTTGCTGTTTTCTGCATCATCACAACAGCCGTGGATGGCGGCAGCGCCGCTGCAGACGCGGTGGCGCCATGCACGTGACGTGGTCTCCACGTGGTCTCTTCAGACACTCTGGCGTCCGTCCTCCTCTGGTGCTTTAAACGCTACAGGTGCTGCCAAGCCGTCCACTGGGAAACCCCAACCTGTAGCGATGAGCCCACCAGACGCGATACCGGGGAATCTGTCACAACAGCACCACACCTCTCCGACGACGCACAAAAGGAGCATCAACGCCTCTGAAGGGATTGCGTCGCGCATCCACCGAATCGTAGCAATGAGCAACGGCCTGTGGCGCAAGGCGCTCGACGCTAGTCATCATTTCATGTCCAGAGCATCCACTGTGAAGTCATCAAAGAATGCCACTGTGGAAGCCACAGAAGGGAATCTTGTTCAGGCAGGCAGACCATTAGTGGGTAAAGTATCTAATTCATCGAAAAGGGCTAGTAATGACACTAACCAGACCTTGACGAACAGCATTTCCTTCGTGGCGCGGATTACACAGATAGGGAAAGGTATTTGGGATAAGGCTTCTCCGTTGCTGCAGAGATCCCATGGGAATACCAGCACGACACCCACAATATCAGATAAGAAGTCATCAAAGAATGCCACTGTGGAAGCCACAGAAGGGAATCCTGTTCAGGCAGGCAAACCATTAGTGGGTAACGTATCTAATTCATCGAAAAGGGCTAGTAAAGACACTAACCAGACCTTGGCGAACAGCACTTCCTTTGTGGCGCGCTTTAAAAAGATGGGCAAAGGTATTTGGGATAAGGCTTCTCCGTTGCTGCAGAGATCCCATGGGAATACCAGCACGACGTTTTCAACGCGAATGGAGCAGAACTCGTCGATGAATGATACCGCGAAGTTCGGATTAAAGAATTTACGGAAGAAGGAGCTGCACTTGCAGTCGAGTGAACCAGTGAGAAGCACGAATAAGACGAACAGCACTTCCGTGGGCCACATTATGGAGCTGGGCAAAGGTATTTGGGACAAAACGTCCCAGTGGCTGCAGAGTGTTCGTGCAAGAAATACTTCCACAACATCGACTGTAGAGAAGCAATCAACAAATAATGCCACTGCTGCAGCGAAAGATGGCAGAGTTCCTCAAGCCAACAAAGAATTACTGAACAAAGGATTGAATCCACTTAACAGTAATGATTCTGTGCGAACAAAGCATACTAACCAGACCAAGATGAACAGCACTTCCTTCGTGGCGCGCATTAAAAAGATGGGCAAAGGTATTTGGGATAAGGCTTCTCCGTTGCTGCAGAGGTCCCATGGGAATACCAGCACGACACCCACAATATCAGATAAGAAGTCATCCAAGAATGCCACTGTGGAAGCCACGGATGGGAATCTTATTCAGGCAGGCAGACCATTAGTGGGTAAAGCATCTAATTCATCGAAAAGGGCTAGTAAAGACACTAACCAGACCTTGGCGAACAGCACTTCCTTCGTCACGCACCTCGCACAGATGGGCAAAGGTATTTGGGATAAGGCTTCTCCGTTGCATAGCACTGGTACAAAAAATACTTCTGTAACGTCGACTGTGAAGAAGCAATCAACGAAAAATGCCACTGCTGAAGCAAAGGATGGTAGTGCTCCTAAAGCAGACGAAAAGATGCTGAACAAAAAATCCGAACCACTGAATAAAATCAGCGGCGCTCGCGTTAACCAGACTGTACAGAATAGTACTTCTTTCGCCAATCGTATCAGAGAGGTAGACAAAGACTTGCGGCACAAGGCCTTGCAAGGAGAGGCATCAAATAACGCTACTTTCACGTCAAAGGAGGTGGAACCCACAGGAACAAACACATCCGCTAGAGGTGGTGAACTGCGAGAAGATGGAAGACATTTGTTGGATAAGGCTTCCCATTTACTGACGAAAGGCTCCAGTGCTGCGGACACAGTCGCTGCGAGTGTTGGAACTCCTAATAGCACTCATCTGTTTTATGTGCTTACCAATGATGCTTTCACGCTGACTGGCGAGGAGGAGACTCGTTTGACTTCAACTCTGTTGAAACGATTAAACATCAAAGAGCGTGGTGTGATGTCAGCCTTAGTGAAGGGAGGTGTGATGGTAGAGCTCTTGTTAGCATCACAAGATATGTCGTCCTGCACCACTCCCAAGCCACCTCCGGGGTTTGAACTCGAGGCTGCACCGTACTGGCGTGTGGGCTCGAAGTCACTGTCGGATTGGAAGGACGCAGACACTGTGCTGACACAAGTGGCGGAAGAGATGGTCGCTCGCGGACATTTATGCACCAAAACCTGTGCCAAGGAAGTGTTGGTAGCAGAGGAAAGCTGCAATGCTCGAGTGGAGGAGCAGCTTCAGGCTTCTCAACTTGCCCGCACGACAGAGCAAGAAAAGATGGAGCGGCGGTGCCAACAGGAGGCGGAAGCGGCCAAGTCACACGCCATCGCCGTCTGCGCTGGTAAGCAGAAGAACAGCTTGGAAGTGCAGCTGCTGATGGAAGAACTGTCGGGGATGAAGGAGCAAGTGCGCACGATGAGCAGTAACTTTCAAGAGGAGTCGAGGAGGCAAAAGGAGTCCTCTGAACTGTCTCTCCAGGCTGCGCTTTCACAAGAACACAACCACACACTGGCGAAGATGGAGGAGGTTTCACGGCGGTGTGCCGAAAGTGTCGCCTTGGCAAGCCATGAGTTGGACTCTAAACACCGTGAGGATGTGCGGCAACTCGTGCAGGAGTGTGAATTGAGAATACAGAATGAAACCACGAAGAGCGTAGCAACCAGAGAGAAGGAGTGTCAACACCAGCTGCATTCCGTATCCGCTGCGCTGCGCCTTGAGCTAGAGACGAAAGTAAAGTCCTGCGAAGGACAGCTCCAGATACAAAGTGAGAAGGCGAACCAGATATACCAAGAAGTGAGGGAGGCGCTGGAGAAGCAGAGAATTGAGGAATCGAAAACACAAAAAGTGCTGGGGAACTTCCAAGAGGATGTCCACAGTCTTTCTAAAGGTCTTCTATCCAGTAGTAACTCGAGAGAGTTCGCCGATCTTTTTCAGCTTCGCCAAGAGTTAGAGAACAAGTGTATGCTTTCGTGTGAGCTATTGGCTTTGTCGGACAAGAAGAAGAATATCAACTGTACCACTGAAGCTCACCTTTTGCATGACCGGCTTGTGCAAATTGAATCCAGTTCCACGGATGCGATCTCAAAGATGGAGCGTATGCTGAGCAAGAAAGTTCTCGGTGATTGCCGCTTCTCATGGACACCGAGTAGCCGAACTCCTTGGATCACACGTCTGTATCGCTGGACTTTCGCTCTTCTTTTTAAACTCGTGCTGGTCAGTATTGGAGCTGGATGTGTCATTTGTGCTTTACAGCAGAGTTACGATGTCTCTCGACTTAGGATTGAAAACGCGTCCTTGAAGGACAAGCTGCATCGCGCCACCCGGGAGGTTCGCAGACTGAACGTGTCTTTGAGCCCTCCGACAAGGCCGACGGAGGCAGAGGTGTTTCGGGTTGAATCGCTCCCTCACCTTCCCATTCTTTCACAACAGAGCGGCTCTTCCTTCTCCACCCGACACCTGGAGACGTACATCAGCGGGTGCTTCGCCCACCTCGAGCACTGCCATTGGCGGGAGGGTGAGCTTCTGCTGGAGGTGGAGCGTCTGCGGCAGTCCTGGCCTGCCTTGGCGACAGCACCACCTCGTGCGGTTGCTAAACCCCCCAGTCGTGTCGGGCAGGAAGTGAATGCCAAGTGCCTCCAGGCAGTGCTACGCGGCTACTTTAAAACGCTGGAGCGGTACTACATGGACTTACTGGAGGCGATCATGGCAAGGGAGCTCATGACGGCGGAGCGGCAGATGATCATTGAACGCGCGAAGGCGCTGACTGCCACGGCTCTGGCGAACCCCCACCTCTCCGAGAGTGAGGACTCCGCATCGACGTACAGCAAGACTCGCACGGAGGACATGGAGCATCCTCAGTGCCAGTGGAAACGTGAGGCAGAGAACGCCAAACACCTGTTGCAAATGCAAGCCGATGCGATTGGGGTGCTTGAAGAGCAGCTGGAACAGGTACTCAGCGTGTCTCGCGTGGCGGTGGAGTCCGCTTCTACTTCCCCCGAGGCACAACGCGACGGCTCGACCTTTGGAACACCTACCGAAGAACACCTGCGAATGCGGCTGCTCCAGGAGAACCGGGAGAAGCACGAGCTGCGCAAACAACTGGAGCTTCTCCGTCTGGATCATTCTTCGGGCTCTGGTGCCTGAGAATCGACGGGCAGCGCTGTCGGGGGGGCCGTCAGCCTTCTCTCTTTTTGTGTTTTGGTGTTGCACACTTCATCCGTTTGCTCGACTTCACTTAAAAAAAAAAAAAACCATTTCGCATGGAGCATCCGAAAAGTCTTGCTTGGCAAAGATCCTTTCAAAGTACAGAGTTATCACAGAGAAGATGAATTGTTTCTCTCTTGTCCCTATTCAGACGACTTGTTTTTCACATTGCTGATTATGATTATTATTTTTTTCTTTCTTTCGTTTTTTTAATTTAAGCTATTTTTGGCATTTTTTTTGAAATTTCAACAGTACCACAACCCGAACTTCTGAAGCGCTGTTGTTTTGTGCTATTTCTTTAGACCTTTCCAAAGCCCATGACGCTGCTGCTGTTGAACTCCCCCTCTCATGATGGGATTCTTCAGAAAAATTTGATTGAGCCGCACCCGTCGCAGCCCCTAATTGCCTCCGGCTGGAAGAATCCGCCTTCCGTGCTCATCACCGACAGCGAAGGCGAGGCGCTCACTGTGGTAAAGACCCCGTTGGACGGGAACAGCTGTTCGGGAGATGTGACAGCACTGGCCTGGCATCCGACGGACCGCGTGTTGATTGTCGGCTGGAGCTCGGGTGGGCTGTCGGTATGGTCGATGCCCGCGATCAACGCTCTCGGTGTGGAGGAGAAGGATGCAGATCACGGTAACATGGCGTTATTTTTGTTAGGAGCACAGGCCGCGACCCACGTAGTAATCGAGAAGGCGGCTTCACAGCACGGCTCAGCGGTGCAGCTGGCCCGGTGGTCAGCCTCTGGGCAGCACCTCCTCACAACAGCGTCAAACTGCAGCGTCGCGATGTGGTCGCAGGAGGCGGGAGAGACCAAGGATGGCCAGATGGTGCGGCCCCTCCCGACATTTTTATGGCTCGCGAAGGCCCCGGCAGCGGTGACTGGCGCCATCCCCATCACGAGCTCCAACGCCTCTGCCGACGATGTCGCGTTTCTCCTGTCGGACGGCACCAAGAAGATTCATTATGTGACAGAGGAGGAGCAGATCAAGGAGTGCGCCACAGTGGACGACGAGATCTTGAGTACCGTGTTCGACAAGAAGGAGCGGCTGCTGGTCACGCTCTCGGCGCGCCACATGATTGATGTGATGCAGCTCTCAGACGATTTCCGATCTACTCCAAAGTTTCGCCGAAAACTCGCGATCCCGAGTGGTCCGGGTGGTTCACTGGGAATGGTGGCGGCGGGTCAAGGCCGCATCGCTCTGTTCTGCGGCGATGATAAGATCCGAATGTTTGATCTCAAGACCGAGAGCATGTCCATGGTGTCGTTTCCCAACCCGCAGTCCCACGTCACCGCTGTGTCAGTGGAGGAAGGCCGCAACTTGATGGTGGCCGGCACGGCGGAGGGTGTGCTCGCCGTGTTTCAGCCCGGGAAGTCGCACCCGCCGGAGGAAGCGGAGAAGAAGCTCCCGAAAGCGGATAGCACACCGTTGTGGGAGCCCTTCGCCACACACGAGCTGGGAAAGGCAGTGGACACGCTCAACCTCAGTCCGCTGGGAGATGTCGCGGTGTGCAGCTCTGGAAAGTTTCACGTCCTCCATGAAACCGTTCGTATGCGGGCGTGGGACGGTGTGGCGGCTGCCACACAGATTAGCGGTGAGATCGTGGTCATTGAAAGCGTCACCGGTTGCCAGTGCCTCTTAAAGAGCAAAGGTAAGGTGCGGGGTGTTTCCATCAACTTCCCCAATATTGCCCTGTGGAATGGCTCTCAGATCGATGTATACAGTATCAACGAGGCGGATTCCACCTTCTCGCTGATCAACTTCATCCCATCGACGAGCCCCGCCTTTGCCATTCATAGAGAAGGGTTGCTTTATGTGGAGGGGCACCGTATCATCTTCAAGTCGCTTCAGCTTCAACTCTTTAATCACATTACCTTTACGGAGGCGGAGGGAGTCCCTATCATTCTGAACGTGATGAACGACTTCGTGGCAGCAGTTTCGTCCAAGAACGTGCTGCGCCTCGCACGCATATCGGGGCAGGACCTCAAGGCTATTGGTCCTTCCCGTCCGCTCGCATTCACCCCACCGGAAGGCGCCGACAGCAAGACCTCCATCACTGTCACCTCCGCTAGTGTAAATGCGCAGGGCCGCCACGTCGCCCTGATGACGAAAGTGGGCTCCGCACAGACGACGGACACACGCATCTGGGTGTACGACGCGGACACCGATAAGCTCAAGAGCTTTGACTTTGCCACGCGTAACGAGGTGCCGGAGACCGTGTGCTGGAATACGCCGGAGCCGAACGCTAACACCATTGGGGAGCTCGAGTATCTGCTACTGGCGTGTGAGACCCACGGAACTAAGCGGGTCGTGTTAGAGCCCACCAGTCCGACCGGCAACGAGCCCGCCAAGACTGGACGGCCTGCGGTGCATCACGACGAGATCCAAGAGGCGATGCCCGACATGGAAAACTTTGCGGAGAAGAAGAAGGACCGCCGTAACTCGCTCGGGGCAACGAACTTCCTAGGTGCGCGCGAGCACAACATCGTGACTCTCTTCTCGACTCGTAATGGGCTGGAAGTGCATAACGGTGTATCATTGAAGCCGTACCAGATTTGCCTGGTGGGCCTCACCATTCCTGACTTTCTCTTAGCATCCATTAAAATCAAAGGCAGTGCCAGCAAGCCGGAAGATTATGTGATTGAACAAAAACGTCTGCGTGACTTCGACGCAGTGAAGTCGGACAAGGACGTCATTGTGCGCGAGGCGCTGATGAAGTTTAGCTACTATGCCACTATCGGGGACCTGGACGAGGGCTATCGTTGCATCAAGATGATCAAGGATCACCACGCGGCTTGGCAGGCGCTGGCGCGCATGTGCGTCTCGAATGGCCGTGTAGATGTCGCCGCCGTTTGTCTTGCCACCATCGAGGACGGCGTTGCCGCCCGCGGTCTTCGCGAAGCTCGGGAAGAGTTTCCAGATGATAAAAACGTGCAGCTCGCGGCTCTCGCCTGTGGTTTGAGCTCCACGTATCCCAGCATGATTGAGGAGTGCGAGCGTCTGCTCCGGGCTTCGAAGCGCTACGACATGATAACTGATATTTTCTTAGCATGTGGCAAATTTGAGCAGGCGCAGCGTCACTCTGAACAGTATGACCGTATTCGTATTCGTCCGGTAGCGTACAAGTATGCGCAGTTCATGGAAAGCCTTCAGAACATGGATGCAGCCATTATGTGGTATTACAATGCCAAGTGCGGTGGGACGGATGTGCCTCGTATTTACTACCAAACGAACCACCTGCGTGAGCTGCAGGAGCTGGTGCTGCCGACCGCTGGGTCCGCTCCACCAGACCTCGATGAGGAGGAAGCAAGACGCAGCGCCTCTGAGGACCCGCAAACGACCTTTGCTGCGCTATTTGCACACAACCGTGAACTGCTGCTGTGGTCGGCACAGCATAGTGAACGCCGTCACAAGATATCTGATGCCTTGCGGTACTATGATGCCGCGAAGGATGTGTTCAACGTGGTGCGCCTGCTGTGCGCCGCGACGCCTCCAAAGATCGATAGCGCCATTGAACTCGTGCAGGCGGAGCTGGAGCGGAATAAGTCCAAGTTTTTGCAGATGGAAGCCATTTCATTCGACAACCTCCCTACCGAGCCCGAACCTGTAGGGGCTGCGTTCTTTGTGGGGAAGCACTTTGAGAATACGGGTGACTTCGAGCAGGCGCTGAAGTACTACCACTTTGCCAACGCGAATGCGAGCGGTGTGCGTGTCGCGCGCCGTGCGGAGCGCTATCCTCTCGTGCACACACTCGCCTCTTCCAGTGGTGACGAGCGGCTGATGCTGGAGAGCGCTATATTTCTGGAGCGCAAGGGTGTGAATGATAAGGCAGTTGCACTGTATCGTCAGATCGGCGCCACACAGTGCGCTTTAAACCTCTGCATCAGTGGTGGCCTTTACGACACGCTGCACGAGATTAGCACTTCGTTGGCGGAGCAGGAGGCAGATCCGCAGATCTTTTTCAACATGGCAAAGCACTTTAAGGACATTCGAAACTACCAGAAGGCAGTGGAGATGCTGGTGTTCGCAAAGGAATACGATGAGGCCCTACGCGTCTGCCAGGACCAGAATGTGAAACTCACGGAGGAGATGGCAGAGGCGATGACGGGCGAGAAGAACCCGCTGGGGAAGGACGAGAAGCGTGAGTTCATTCTCAAGGTAGCGAATATTGCGAAAGACCAGGGTAGTTGGAACTTGGCCTGCAAGAAGTTTACCCAAGTTGGCGAGCGCATGAAGGCGATGAAGATGCTGATGCGGGGCGGTGACGTGGAGAAGGTGATCTTCTTTGCCAACCACTCACGAAACAATGAAATGTACACCCTTGCAGCCAACTTCCTCCAGTCTCAAAGTTGGAGCACTAATGAGAACATATACCGCAGCATCATTCAGTTCTACAATAGGGCAAAGGCGTACGATAGTCTCATGTCGTTTTACGACGCTTGCGCACAGATGCACATTGATGAGGGCCGGAATTACCCGGAGGCACTTCGGTGCTTGGAGGAGTGTGCCCGCACGATGGACAACGCTAAGGGCGGCGCCAAGTCCACGATCAATGAGACCAAAGTGACCATGTTGAAGGCTCGGATTGAGATTATGCGCTCCTTCGTGCACTGCCAGCAGTTGGTGGAAAGTATGCAGCCGGATCTATGGGGAACCCCGGAGGAGAAGCGCAAGAGCGATGAGACCATCAGCATTTGCTCCGATTACATCAAGCGAACTCGAACCGGGACAACGGCGGACCGTGATGTGATTGAGGAGGCATTACGGATTGGTGACGTGTTCGCCCTCTTGGTGAAGCTGTACTTTCTTAAGATGAAGGAGCCAAAAAATGCACTCAAAGTATTAGAAAGCATGCCAAAGCATGGTGTGGACCCGCAGTATTACTTGGAAATGAGATTCATGGAACAAGTGTGCAGTGCCAGCGGGAAACAGCTCTCGGATGTGGTGACGATAAAAGGCGGACATGGAGGACCTCGCTGCACTGCTGCGGACTAAAACTCCCGAACGTCGTGTTTCTTCCTGTCCTCCCTCCCCTATATTTCTTTCTCAATTTTTTTTTTGTTTAAATTCAATTGAATGTCGTTCGCTGAATTCTTGGCTTGTACAGTTCGGAATGAGCGCGTTTTGCTGTGAGAAGCCCTCTGGAGTTGGAAAAGTGGTGTGTCGACTCCCCATGCCTTGGGAGGACCGTCACCGGATTCGCAATACTTTTTGAACAACTCGCTGAGTGATGTTTGGTGAAAGAATGCGAAAACTGAGAGGGTACGCCTCTACAGATTCTTATATTTACAATAGAGAATAGCGCCTTTTTGTGCACCTTTTGGATATTTTTTTTTCTATTCTTACAAAAAAAAAGACCCCCTCTCTTCCTTCAAAACCTCAACCTGAAATTGCACTTCGTATCGGTGAGAATGTACGACTTTTACCCTTCTTCCTTCCTTCGCATTCATCATCTTCCCTCTCGTACTTTACTCTCATGTCATCCTCACTTATTTTTTTCTCTGTCATTTCTCAGCTGCTTGTGCATGAAACGTTTGTTACTGTTTCTTGAAACTCTCTTGCTTTTTGTCGACGGCAGACTAGTGAACTCACAGAAGAGGCAAAAGCAGTGAAAATGTCCTCAGAGACAACCACGGCGGTCGATACCGAAGAGACCAATCATGTGAACGTGAAAAAAGTCTCTGGAGTGGAGAAGGTGAACAGCCCACCGGCAAACACTGCTCCATCAGAGGAGAAACCCGCACCGAAGAAGAAGAAAGCCGCGGCTGCGCCTATGCCGACCGCCTCCAGCACTGCCAGCCGCACCGCGTCTCCGAAGGGTCTGGAAACACCACCCTCAATGGAGACGGCCACAGCGAAGCAGAACGTCTCTTTCCCCATGGGTGCGCTGCCGGGTCTGCTGACCTCTTCGCAGCTCTCCAGTGCGATGCCGCATCCGCGCTTCCGCCTGCTGCACCCTCACGGCTTTCGCATGCTGAAGAGTTCCAGTGCAGTAGAGCGTTCCATGCGGAACTATTTTCGGCTTCCTGAGGCCCCCAGTGATGTGGTGCAGTCCGAGCGCCGCCGCGTGCAGCTGCAGTTGGTGCAGTTTGAAAAGGACGAGCTAGAGGAAGAGCGGCGCGTGGCAGGCGGCAGCCGCAACGGTGTGGCGCTGGATGGATTTCTTTTGCTAAATGCCGCCAATACGGAAGCCCCGGAAGAGGTGGAGGTGGTCACACTGCAGACCTCCAAGTTAGTTCGCTCTGTGCCCGAAGATTTAGCGTATTTCCAGAACTTGTTCTTTCTCGACGTGAGTGAGAATGAACTGCTTTTGGAGGATGTTTTAATGCTTGGAGGAATGGAGACGTTGCATATTGCCTACAACAAGATTCGATCCCTTCGTGGAGTAGACGATGTCCTTCAGTGGCAGATTGACCACCAGAAGTCTATTATTGAAGAATTCACTCCCGCCAACACAAACATCGAGGAGAATGAAATTCCGTACGATGTGCTTCTACCGCGTTTGACGGCCCTCAACATATCATACAACTTGGTGCCTCCTCAAGATTTATCTTTGCTCGCCTACTTTCCTTCTCTACAGCAGCTGGATCTCAGTGGCAACAATCTGAGCACATTGCCTTTAGAAATCTCAGCTCTTGTTAGTGTCACGCACTTAGCACTGGAGAACAACTGCTTCACCTCCTCCTCACGATATGGGCCCGATGTGTTCTTAGCACTATCCACGATGCCGTCGCTCACGGAGGTGAACCTCAATCACAACAAGCTCAGCTCCGTTCCTGCGCTGGCTCCCGTTCCCGGGTGCTGCTTCTTTCCTGCCATTGAGGTGGTTGGACTGACACATAACAATTTCAAGACGGTGAACAGCATTCTGGAACTGGCCAACCTCCATCAGACACTCCGCCGAGTGGCGCTGTCAGACACGCCACTGAGCAAGGACCCCAACGGGGTAAAGCGAGCTCGGGCACAGTTTGATCAAGTTGTCGTCAATGCGTACCTCGACACGGTACCAGCTTCCGGTGCTTTTGAAAGTTGTGGGACGTCCCAGAAGATGGGGATGACAGCGGAAGGGGCTCCACAACCGAGCAGAGAGCATGAGGACATCTGGAAGAACGAAAGCTGGTCACGGCTCATCCCCGTACGCGACGTTCCGAAGCCACCTAAGCTGGACGTCAAGTCGGCGGCTGCGGCTGCGGCAGCTGCTGCTTCTGCGGAGCGCCAACACGAGACGGAGGGGGACCAGTCGCATGCGTTGCCTTCGGAAGTGCAACGCAGCGCCGACGGCTCGCCGGTGAATGAGAATTTATTTTTTCCGCCGGATGAAGAGTATGTGCGATGTGATGATCTTGTGCTAGACGAGGAGGAGGAAGAGCCGGAGCCCAAGGTGGAGGAGGTGTACACGTCGACGAACGGTGAGGCGTGCGACGATGATGTAGGTGGGTCGGAAGGACAGCATCCCGCTCCTGAAGGAGTGCCTCTAGGGGCTACGCGGCAGTACAACAGTGCGGAGGAGTACCTGGACGACTTTTATGTCGAGCTGGTGTTCAAGGATTCGTTTATGCCGAAGAAGAGCACACGGCACTTCCTGTCGATGACGACCTCCTCTGGGACGCGAAGTCAGCTCGTCACCATTCCGGAGTACCAAGAGTTCATGGACATTTACCGCCTTGCGGGCGGCAAGCGCGCGCAGTTCAAGCGAGAGGAGCAGCGCCGAAAGCAGAAGGGCGTTCGTCCAGCGACACCGCTCATCATCACGAAGGAGTCGGAGGTGGAGCAGCAGTTGAACCCGCTCTCACCGCACAGGACCGCATTCTCTGCTCGTTCTTGCGTCGCCTCCCCCGTGGAAGAGGTGTTAGTACCGAGCGTCAGCACCACGACGAACACGACCACAGACACCACCACAGACGACGTCTTCCTCACCGCGGTCAACGAAGAGAGCGACTACAAGCCAATGGCGCAGAGGCCGCCTCCCCCACCACCGCTGAACAAAGACGTTAAGACTTCAGAAGCCCAAAACTCTGCTTCTCGGCCGCTGAAGCCGGTGCTGCCTTCTGTGTGTCCGGTTACCACCAACGTCCACGGTGCTATGACCGAACTGCGAGCACTGCTGCGCAAGCCCCTGCCCTCCCTGCCCTATGCGACGGCTCATCTGACAGCACCAAAGAAGGCAAAAGGACCTCGACGATAAGAGACGTAGAGGAGTTTCCGCGCTCCAACGAGTCGTAGTATTGTTTTGCACGACGACTGTTGATCCTCTGCTGTGCAGCGATAGAGGTGGAGTAGATGGTATAAAAGGTAGCGTCTGGGAGATGTGAAATACATTTTACGTGTGTATATGGAGTCTCTAGAAGGGACCAGAAAACTGTACAGAAGTGAAAATTAGTAATTATGTCTCTCTAGGTCGCTAAAAAAGAGTGAATCAGTGAATGGGTTTCTATTTTTTGCCCTTTTGCTTTTCTTTTTCGTTTATTTTTCTTGTGCGTTATTGGTGGAAGCAGAAAACCGCAAAAGAACGGCGAACAAAGTACAAAAGGTCCTTCACTAGATTCACTATCCACCCCTTCCCTAAAATCCTAGGGAATTAGAATATTCTGTTTATCTATGCCTCGGCTCCAGGAGAATAGTACCCTTGACGATGCGGCCAGCAAAGGGCAGAGCAAGGGCTTTCAGCTCATTGTGCATGGCGTCGTCAATGGCGCGGAGTGTATGGAATCCGGCCAGATGTTCGTTCGTACGCACCTCTTCTTCGGTGCGGATTGGTCTTTCATGGAGTTCTCGAACGAATCGAAATCGGACAGTGGGGTGGTGTACCCTACCTATAACAATAACGCAGAAATTATCACCCAGCTGTCGGACCGAGCTTTGAGCCCGATTCCTTACTTTGCGTTCTCTGCGCCGTTTGAGTTTGGTTTGCAGAGCACCAACCCATACGGCTGGCCTCAGATTGTCGTCACGCTTCACGCTGTGGAGAACAAGAAGGAGAAGGACACCAAAAGTGGTGGAGTGCAGGGCATTGGGGAGTCGGTGATTGGCTATGGCCGCTGCTTTGTACCCATGGAAAGCGGGTACCACACAAAACAAGTGAGAATCATGCAGCTGGAACATTCTACCAACAAGCAAAAGTTAGTGGGAATGCTGACCAGGGAGAAGCCCATTTTGAGGGACTTGTCCTACCTTTGCCGTGGTGATGACCGCGTTGTACTTGCTGCAAAGCCGCTAGCGGCTCACGTCGATATGACATTTTCAGTTGTTGTAAATGGGTTAGAATCCTGTGGATTTAACTCCTGATCAAGAATTCAAAAGAATAGATGAAACCATAAATCACAAGAAGAAAAGGAGTGTAAGAGCCGCATCACTGTCACTCGTAGACCCATTGCGTCTCTTGTTTCACTCTAAAACTAGCGGCATCTCTCTTTTTTTTCTCACATTTTTATTTTTAAAATTATTATCACAGTAATAGATTCCTCTAAGGAAAGATTCTATTTCCTCTACATTTGCGAGCTCTGGTCATTATTGCTTTCGGGATTGTACAGGAGTAGAAGTGTATTGAATGCTGGGGTACCGATTATTAACGCGAGGGTCCTCCCTCCTCTTGCTGACTCTGGTGTATGTGATGATCTGGACCACTCGTTCTGCCTCAGCAGCGAACTGCTGGTGGCTTTTCGCAGCGAATGAAGGCACTTTGTCCCAAAACTCCTTAGAGGTCAATCGGATCACCTCGCAGTGCCCGAATGGTGTGCTGTCGTACTCGATATCCAATGCAGAAAAGGAGGAGGCGTACTTCCGCTCTGTGCATGACTCGACTCTGTTCTACATGCCTGAAATTACAGATCTCAGCCCGGGTAAAGTGCGTTATTCGTCAATCTACGTGGACGTGAAGTGCAACGGCGATAATTTTGTGTGCTACAATGCTCCAGTCATGTATGTTGTGCGAAGTGAAATAGAGACAACGAGTACCACCACCTCCACCACCTCCACCACCTCCACCACATCCACCTCCACCACCACCACCACCGAGGCGCCTTCTACTAGTGTGGCAATGTGCACCAATAGCCCTCAGACGTACATCGTCAAGTCGGAGTCGCTCATCGAAGGGAGCTTGCACCCTTCCGATGAAGATAAAGCGTTGTGTCCGTATATCACTGAGGCCAATGCAGAAGAGTCGGTCGATTCAGCCAGTGCGGAGGTTTACTTTGTCTACAAACTCCTGAGTCCACCGAAGGCTTCGACAGACTTCTCATTCGTTTCTCCAGAGAACAGCGGCCTGTTTCATTACCTGGCTCCTTCCACGACTGTTAACACCAACGATACATTCAAATATTCGGTCAGCTGTGCGACTGCCAACGATAAACCAGTGGAGCTCTGCCGCGGGTCCACCGTCATCGATATCACTCCGCCTCCCACCCCGTTGCCCACAGAAGAACCCTCTGTTGGGCCACTTCCGTCGTGTCCTGGAGTTTTCAATTTCACCTTCGAGGTCTACGCCACCGAACACTTCCGCCCACCGTTCGGATTGTTTCCGCGCGCCACCACAACCCAGAATGGCTTCTGTAACAGCGGTCGATACACTGCAGCGAGCCTGACTCGGTCAACTTCCCAAGGAACGTTGGACGCGTTTAACACACTTAGTGGGGATTTTCAGTACACCCCTAAAGACATCGTGCTGGAACCGACCCCATACCCAGATTCCTTTGATTTTACGCTAACCTGCGAAGACAACACGACGTGCCAGGGCACCTCGTACATCACCATCGCTGCCGCAACGAATCTGAGCACGATTTTTCATCTTCACGACGACACGATTGTGTGCCGGGGGAGCTGCTTGGCGCAGGGTCCTCTCTCCACTGACCTTCACGGGGAGGATCTCGAGCACGTGGAGTTTAGTTTCACCGAGGACGGTGGACTGAGGATGCAGGTGGATAGTACAGTCGGCGCCCTCACCGCGCGCTTTGTCACTTTTTACCCGATGACGGAGATGGATGTGCCAGTGGAGACTTCAAGAATTCCAGATAATCGCATGCTTTCCTTTGATGCTCGCTGTCTGAATGAACAGCAGATGTACGGCGCCGTGGAGAACATTTGGAGGTCTGACCAACCCAACTCGTGGGAGGGCGAAGTGAATACCCTCACAGAGAACTACGTTCTTGGGGAGAACTACTTTCAGAAGTTCAACGGCAATCACAATAACTGTGATGTGTTCCGCACCAACCCCTGCAAACTGGCACCTTTTTATACCCCTGAATCTCCGCAAGACTACCGAACTGAGGGACCGAAGGATTTTATGCCGAACCCCATTTCCTGGAAGCTGTACATTGACGGCTGTGGTATCACATGGGTTGGTGAGGCCCGAATTGAAACTCTGCGAGCCCTCCTAAAGCCAGACGGAACACCAGTCTTTACTCTTGAGGAGGGTGATGACCTCGTCGGAACCGTCTACGTTCAGACGGTGCATCCCGCGTCGCTGAACGGGACGAGCAAGGAGATTGTGGTCACGCAAAAGGCACATCGCCTGGTGCTTTCCCTTCAGAATACGATTGTTGCAGAGGCGATCCCCATCAGTGACGCCAATGCCGGTCCTTCTTCAGACAAAATCTTGTTGGGGTCCGATGTTCAGTATGCCACGGGTCGTGATCGTGAGACGAACGAGCGGCTGTATGCCTACGCACTCCTGTTGTACCCCTACCGTGTGGTAGGAGAGTCAGAGGATGACTTGTCCATTGTCAATGTCAACACGAGTGCATACTCCGTCACTTCTGTCACACTACTGAACGCGAGCTGGGCGTCCCCCAGCAGAATCGAGTGCCCGCACTGTACCGGGACCCAAATGACATGCGTCGGGACCGGGCAGGGGGTGGAGACTGATTGCGGCACTGACGGCGGCGTGCTGACACTCGAATGGATTCTCCCTGGAACCCAAATATTCGAGACCCGTAACTCCGACACCGAAGATGTCAACGTGTTATTTCCCAGCACCAGCTTTGAAAACCAGAACTACTACAACATTTCGGTTGTGGCTCGAGCCAACGGCAGCGACTCCGCACTTTCTGCGGATGATGCGCCAGATGGGCTATTCTACTTCCAGATTGGGCTTTCTAACGGGCAAACCTTTGTGCTTTTGATGAATCAGACGGATTACATCAGCGAAATCAACACGCGCTTCCTGGAACCCACCATTTGCCGCTCGAGTGCGTATTGGCCAGTGCCGGATGTGCTGGGAACGTCTCTTCCCATGAACCCGTACAAGGCGATCAATCTTACGGTAACGGAGGAGAGTACGCCGACGAGCTACGGGTATCCTACCCTGCTTTCGCGGGAGGAGCAGTGCAGCTACCCCCTCCATCCGGCCTCCGATGCGGTGACGGTGCAGTCGCTGACGGCGATGGTGCATCAGGGGAATTCCTCTTTCCAGGCCTCCATGTGTGCGATGGAGGACGAGCGGACGTATGGCGTCACGGACTGGGTGATGCTCTCCTTCCCGGACATCCAGATGCTGGCCAGAGACTTTCATAATCAGAATGGCCAAGTCGTCGTGGATGGGTCTGAAGAGGAGCAGTTCACCGTGGCAGAACTCGACTACCTTGTCCTGACTGCCACACCCCGTGACTCGCTTCCGGGCTACACGGCGGAGCAGATTGAGGCCCGAAAGCTGCCGTCTGTGAATATCCTACTGGATGGGGCTAACCCACCGCAGCGACCAGTAAACACGGAGGCGATTCTCATGAACCTCGGCTCCTCTGTCGAAACCAATAGGACCTTCTACTCCTGGAAATCATACGCGCCATTCCTGAGCTACCGTCGAATTCAGCTTGACACCGTGTCCAGTGACGACAACATTCTCGTAGAACCGTTCCACTTTGCCTTCATTCCCGGCTCTATTCTTCATTCGACCAGTAGCATTCGCAGCTCCATTGCCTTGGAGGCCGCCTTCCGTTTCACAAAGTTCCAGCGACAAGCGGGCTCGGATACCGAGGCGGCCAAGATGGTCAAAACCTCCGAACGCACAGAGAAGCTGCGTCACTTCTTCTCCGTCAGCCGCGGCATCTCGGCCGCGATTCGACTCGACGCGGATGGGTTTCAGCCCGAGCTGATCACGGTGCACACCACCGGCATTGGCAAGACGACGGCGACCACCATGCTGGTGCTGCTCTTGATCGCCGTACTGGCGGTTCTCGGCGCGTCGGCGTATGTAGAGGTGACATACAAGAAGAAGATCCACAACGCCAAGTACCACCCGCAGCGGCTGGGGAGCCAAGTGGGGATTCACTACGGCCGTGCAGAAGTCCAAAGGGAGGTGAATGTCTCTATCGTCTCTCCGTCTGACAGCAGCGACGCGCCGGGTTTTCACCATAACGCACCGTCTGGGGAAGAGCGCGAGGACGCTGGAATCAAGACGGTCTTTGGTGTGGTGCGGCAGGAGCAGCCCCGTGTGGAGGACATAGAGGCCTCTCCCAGAAACGCTGCCAGGGCGAGCTCCAAGCCGGACAAGCGTGGGTGCTCCATTGGCGTTGAGCAAGAGAGAGTGCAGGACGAGGAAGTGGCGGAAAGAGAGTAAGGATGGGACAGATAGTGAATCCAACTGAATAATAGGCTTTATCTTGACTTGGAGGATATAATTAGAAAAAAATTTTGTTGTTCGATTCTTTTGTGCTGCGCTGCTAAACAATTCTCTCATTCGTACAGGTGCTGCGCAACCCGCAACGCATTGCTTTTTAGAACGATAAATAAATAAAAGTGTGGTTCTGAGCGTGTAGCTCAAACGGGGAGGGCTTCAGTTTAACCATTAACGACTTCTACAGGCTTAAGTAGATAGAGAAGAAGCGACATTGCTCTGTGTGATCTGTAAAGATGTGTACTATACTTTGGGGATTAACATGTTCTTGTTTAATTTTTTTTCTCCTTTTTCCCCCTGTTTCTTCTTTCTTTTTTTTTTTAAATGGTGTTACTCAACTTTCTATAGGGTAAGTCACGTAGCTGCTAATATTTGCTGCTCTTTGTAGGCTACTTCCTTGAATACTAATACAAACATATATAGTAGTCATTATTACTTTATTTACCTTTTTTGTGTTTGTTTACTTTATTTTGAGGTTGGACCGCCACCTTTGCGGGTTCTGCGCACTCACCTAAGTGATTCATTGCGAGGGTTGTGACATGAATACTGCAGTAGACCTATTTTAACAACACTAATTTTCCTTTCTCTATTATTTAATAGAAAGATATGGAAAAATATGAAAAGGTCCGCGTTTTAGGAAAAGGGAGCTTTGGCACCGCAATTTTAATCAAGCGGAAGGAGGACGATGCGCTCTTCGTTGTGAAGGAGATTCCTTTAGGGAAGATGAATAAGAAGCAACGGGACGATGCCCGAAAGGAGTGTGCCGTGCTGCAACAGCTACATCATCCCAACATCGTGGGATACATTGAACAATTTGAAAACCATAACAATTTATATATCGTTATGGAGTACTGCAACGACTCTGATTTAGGTGAAAAGGTCAAGAAGTACTCGGGAGGGATGAAAGAGTCTTCTATCTTGTATTACTTTTCACAAGTTTGTTTAGCTATGGAGTATTTGCATTCGAAACACATTCTACATCGAGATATTAAAACCATGAACGTTTTCCTTATGAAGAGCGGTGCCGTCAAGTTGGGAGATTTCGGTATCGCCACAGTGCTCCAGAACACCATGGCTGTTACGGAAACGGTATGCGGTACGCCGTACTACTTCTCACCAGAGTTGTGCCGTAATAAGCCGTACAACAACAAGAGTGATATATGGTCGTTAGGTATTCTTTTATACGAGTGTGCCACTGGAGGTAGACATCCGTTTGATGGGAAGACGTTGGCGCACTTGACACATCGCATTGTGAAAACCCCACACCCCACCCTTTCCAGTCAGTACTCCCCTGAGTTCCGAACGCTGGTGGACCTCTGCTTACAGAAGGACCCCACGAGGCGACCTTCCATTCGACAGATTCTCGCGTATCCAATGGTTCGGCGATCCCTCGAGCACTTGGAGGAGAATCTTCTCTTAGCGACACAATGCAAGCTCCGCCTCAAGGATCTGATGGACTACAATGCGTCCATTCGCAAAGCCACTCACAGTAGTGTTCCTCGCGAGCGATCGGAGGGGGGTGAGGCTGCAGCACCAGGACTTAGTCCTGGACAGGCAGCGGCCATCTCGGTGTGTCATGCAGAGCCACAGCCCTCGCCTCCGCCGCCTGTTGCGGACTCTTCGCTGGAGAGAGAGCGTAGTCCACGTGAGATACCGATGCAAGCTTCATCCCCTGCGACGGACCCAGACTCTGGCCACCCGATCGGTGTCGAAGAAATCCTTGGTGCCACCACGGCGAGCGAGCCGCTGCCGCTGCCCCCCCCACCCGGGGGCTTCGGTCCACCCTCTCCCGCCCCTGGACACAGTCCTGGGCCGGTCCTGGTGGAGAGGAGGTCGCAACGCGAGGGTGGCGGCGGGGGAGACGAGGGTGGCGTTGGGTCCTCCGAGTCTCTCCAGAAAATTATGGAGAACGTCTCGCGCGCGCAGATGATTCGCCGCAGTCTCGCCAGGAATGACGCTTCTCCCAACCAAAGGCGAGCGAATGCTATGATGAATGCCAACAATCGACGAAATAACAATGTGCTACAGCTGAAGCCCGTGTACCGTAGCCCTTACGCTCAGCCTATGCGGGACCCGAGTAAAGCCATTTCCCGCTTGAGTGCATTGAATCCACCGAGCGACAGCGGACCTTACACACGAGGGAAAGAGAATCCTGCTAGCCGATTTACACGAGTAAAGCTGGATGAGCGACAGCCACAACGGTTTAGTGTCATGGATGTCGACGACAGTAACAGGAGACCACACCGGAATCCCCCGCCCGTGTCGAGGGGAATCCCGGCGTACCCTCGGAAGTGGAACCATCACCTAATGGAGCCTCCGCACTCTCAGAAGACGAACGCTCGCCAACCGGCGGAGGAGCTGGAGTCCTCCTCCTCCGTCATGTGGCACGTGCCACCACCCAAAAAGTTTTTTGTGGGGAAATCCCCCATTCGTAGCCGCCCGCGGATGGAGCCTCAGGCTGAAATTGATTTCAAGGGTCTCCACTACAGTCGGCTGCGCCACCAAGCACCACCCCAGCGACTATCGCCTATTGACCCGAGGAGAGCCTTCACCGCTGGGGAGTTCAACACGCCGCCTATCAGTGGCAGCCGCCGGATCGGTAGCCGTGCACCTGAACTCCACTCCGGCGACCTCTCCTCGGAGAAGCTCCTGGAGTCGACGTACGACAAGCGACTGGACGCTAATATCGCGAATGCGCGCTCCAAATCAGAGGGAGACAACAAAGGGCTGCCACAGATGACCGAGTTGCAAATGCTAGAGACCTTTAGTACATTTGAGACCCCTCAGCAACCACTCTCGCAGCGGAGGTCTTTCAACGCTGCGATGCTAACAAAGACGGAGGAGATGAATCGTGAATCCGAGGAATTGCCGACGGCGAACACGAGTACACCCGGTGCACAGGAGTCACCGAGGGATTCTCCCAGCCACACGAGGCGGATGGAGAGTGAGGATCGTTGGTCCAGTCAAGGCGACGATGAAGCCGAACTCATTGACTTGGATTACGACTTCGATGACCGGCGCCTACCAGCAGACGACCCCTTGCTGGTATCCAAACCAATTCGTAGCAGAGCAAACCTCAACAGTTTACCCTCCGTAGACTTCGGCAACCGCCACACAGACCTTCAGCCGATTCATCTGCCAATGAAAGGAGACAACCAGCCCACGAATCTTCACCGACATTTGCTGAACAGTGAGGCAGCGTTGTACGCCGGCATGTCACGCGAAGCCACGACTGCCGAAGAGCTCCACCTGCAGCGGCAACAGCGCAGTGGGGTGGCGGTCCCGATGCTGCCGTCTTTGATGGAGACACTGCGCTCCACTCGCGGCGAGGATAGCCGCAAGGAGGACATGGGAGAGGAGGATGAGGTGCGCGTACCGTCGCCGTCCACTCCGCTTGTGGTGGAGCCCCCAAGGGGTTCGGTGACGACACCGCAGCGCCAATCGGACGGCAGCCGGCTGCTGAGGAAGGGGACGCTGCTGGATAAGGTGTTGGACCCGCACCCTAATGCTGCGGTGCTTCCTCTTTCGCTGGGTGCCAAGAACGACGTCACATCCAAGGAGTACATTGAGATGCTGCAGTGCTTGACGAAACTGCTTCGTGGAGACACGGAGGTCGAGGAGGAGGAGGAGCCAGAGGGCTTCGGAGAGGCCCCGGTTCAGGAGATCAACTTCACATCGCTTTCAATGAGTGCATCGAAGGCGACGACGAAGGAAAAGCGTGCCAGCGAGACGGTGCCTAAGCACGGTACGAACGTCGACACGGAACCCACGTCACCGGGAAGTAGTCAACGACTGAGTGAGCTCACCCAATCCGAGGAACAGTTCAGCTATGACAATACAGACACCTCCGGCACCATTGTTGTCCGAAAGAGAACAGAGCCCAGAAGTGATTTCTTGGCAGTGAATGACGTGCGATTGTCTTCAGCGGCGTAGTATTAGTCCTGTTGATTTTTTATTTTATTTATGGCTGTCCTGCCAACTCAATGGGAAGTGGTAGAAACTGCTGCTGCGTGTGATGGTTAGTGTTGTACAATATATGAGGAATATTCAAAAAAGAAAAAAAAAACTAAATAAAATAGTTCTTTTGAACTTCGCTTCAGGTGGTGTTGCGTGCAGCTCATATTCTATCCTCATATTCTATTCTGTTCTTTTTTTTTTTGTGCAACGACCACAAAGCAACACAAGACGAAGGAAATACGCTGCATTACGGTCATTCACCCTTACAGTTGGCCCTATAGGTATCAGGTAGTATTGCTTTTATTTCATTTTCGTTGACTTCATATCTTAAACAAAGTAGATTTCCTATCGATATAGACTGTAGTTCCGTTTTGTTCCATGGCAAACAATTTGGGTAGCAGTTCGGACAGGCCACCGGCGTCTCTCACCGGCCTTCCTATGAAGCCGCACACAGCTTCATACAACGCCACCAACGATGAAGAAACAAGCGCTACCGGGACAGATGGGGTGCGAAAGAAGGTTATCCGCACTGTGCGGCGCCGAAAAGGAGATCCCTCCGACCGTGGGACGGTAGTCAGTGAGCGCTTCCTAGACCCTGGCTCTGTGTCTCAAAATCCTTCTGTCTCGGGAACAGCGCTGGCGCCACCACCTCGTCGGCTCTCTCCACGCGCCCGGCACGCCGCCAACGTCTACGAACAGCGACCTGGTACGGATGCCGTGCCGCCCTCCGTACCGCCTCGCGCGTACCGAGACTTCGCTGCGACAGGTGGTGGTGCTCGACCGCCTCGCCGGGTGTCGCCTTTGGCGCAACGGGCGGCCGAGGAGAACGCGAAGGCACCGGAGCGTGAGGCGGCGCCACACATTCCGCCGCGGGACCAGCGCTTCCCCCCACCGCCTCGGCGCCTCTCTCCGCGGGCGGACTACGTGGCCTCGACCCGCGCCTTGACGCCACGCAATGGGGCGGAGGAGCCGCCCGCGATCCCGGGACGAGCACGGCGGACCCCTCAGAAGCCGTCGGACTCGCAGCTGGAGCCCGATACGTCTCTGGACCCGGAGGGAAACGAAGTCCGCACGACGCTCACCCCCCGCATGCACATCGACGGGCCGACCGAGTGGGTACTGCAGAGGAGCAGCCCCTCCGAGTCCGTCCCCGTGGTCGTCAGCGCCCCGCCGGAACACTTGTCTCGCCGGGCGGAGCGCTACATGGAGGTGAAGCGCAGAGCGATTGAGGAGGACGCCAAGCGAAAGCAAGAGCTGGAGCAGAGTGCCGGGTCGGAGCGCACGTACGCTTTTCCGCCGGAATCCTTGTATGAGCCGAGACCCAGATGGGCTGCGGAGGGGGGCCTCCATACCGAGTGGTCGAAACACTGCTATGACGGTCTCAAGTGGTGCAAGCGAGTGCTTCGGGAATTCAACAATGCGAAACGGGAAAATACGAGCGTGGAGAGCCTGGTGCGCACTCTGCAGCCGATTCAGGTGTCGAAAGGCTCCAGTTGCGAGTGCATTACACGCACTCCTTGTGACGACAGTGAAGGGAGGGAACTTTTAGGCAGTGCGACATATTACGAGAGCTGCAAGCGTTACCTCAATCTACAGCCCGTTCCCCTCGCACGCGCCGACGTCCCCGAACTGTCGGACTTCCAGGATCCATTTTCTACTCGTGAGGACACTCCGCAGTACAGCGCTGGACGGCGAAACGAACGCCGGGGCCTAGCGACCCTTGGCGGCATTTGGTGCACAGTGGACGGCATTCGTGAGGACGGTCGACCTGTAACCGCCAGAGATGTCAAACCCCCACGCCGCGTGATGCGCGTGTGCGGAGGTCAAACCATCGGCGGCCCATTGAAGTTGGACGATGAGAGAGAATTCTTTGTGCGCTGCTACGAACTCCTGCTGTTTCCTCAGGAAAGCATTAGCCCGGACGCGGTCAATTATGGTGCTGAAGGCATCACTCTGGGGCACTTGGTGCCGCCTCCGGCATCGTCTGTCCCACTAACTCCTCGAATTATCGATGACCCCGTCGCACTGCGCGAGTTCCGCAAGAGGCTCCTTACTGTGAAAGACAGGGACTCTGTTCTCGCCAATCACCGGGACGACCGCTGGACGTTTCAAACCGAGTCGCGAGTGATGGAGGAGAACGCTGAGCATGGCGATCAAGCAATGGAGGAGGAGGAGGAGGAGGAGCTGAAGCCTTTCCTCACTCAAACTATTGTTTCCGTTAGCCAACGTCAGAAATTTACAATAGATGTAACACTAGTAATGTTGCCGTTTGTGGAGCTGAGCGAAGAAGATGGCAAGCATATGGTTGAAGTCCCACGCTTCTGCCCGGACACAGTGGTGAAGAACCGTCGAATTCAGGGCGTTTCGCTTTCCTTCTCCACCCGTGATGCATTCATGGCGGCTTTTAAGGCTCTGCTGTGGGCCACAGAGTGCAATATCTCGGCCATCACCTTTTTGAAGAGTAATAATCCAGCGGATGCAGGCTACGCACGTCTTCGAATGGCCGCGACGGTGTCTCCCATGATGCCGTGGGTGAGCTCTATTGATTCGGAATCCACAGAGGGAAGGCGGCGTGGTCCGTACCAGACGAAGTGCCTGGACTTCACTGCACTCAATTTGCTTAATACAAAAGAGAACAATGAATATGACGCGCTTCGACTAGAGGATTTCATTGTCGAGGAGAAAAAGGGGGCCACTACTCAGAAGAAGAGCACCATCTTTACCAACACCTTGAACATGGGGAAGGACGACGATATGGGGTTCGTTGATAAGAATGCAACTGTAGTTTCTTACATCCCATATGGAGTCATCCGTCGAGCGGTGAGTCAGCGCACACATGATGTGTTTGATGTTCGTGTGATTCCTCGAAACAAGGTGAGCCTCATTCCTTTGAAAGGCTCTCAACCAATGCAGAGGAAAAAGGTGAAGGAGATTGAAACGGAGCAAATAGATATGGACGTGGAGGCTTCCATTTTCATGGAGTACATTTCGCGTTTACCTGCCTTGTCGCCTGTCTACGGCGTCATTATTGATGAGCAGCGGTACTACATTTTTCAAGAGCCGTGGGTTTCAGCGTTGGCGATGGAGAAGCAGCACCGAAGTGCCCCTGGCCAAATTCCCAGTATGGAACACAACACTCAGCTTCGAAGCATCGCAGAAAACACGGTGATGATGACTCTAAAAGATTTCATGCATGCGATTCTGCACAACAGATCACCATCGAATGCGGATGCGCCAATGTTTGAAAACATGGAAGCGAAACTGCAGTTTGGTCAGCTGCTATGTGCAGAGCTGCTGCTGCTGTATGTGGCCATTCACGGTAAGGGTTTGCTGCTTGGACCGTGTCCTCCTCAGAGAATTCTAGTGCGGATTGAAACGTCGCTGAAAGATGATAATGAGGAAAGAGAGGAAGGGGTGACCTCACGGCACATTCAATTGTTTGTTCCAGACTTGGGTGTCAACTCACGCTCATGGACGTATGAACGACAGCAGTGTGGTGTGCTAGAGTACATCTCCATTTTCTATATCTTCTCTGTCATGCGACATCAAAAGTTTGGAGAGATGGATTCGGCCTGGACCGTGCATGACGATTGGTGGACCTTTCTGTGTTTGAGCTTCGAACTGCTGGCACTTGATGGATCCACGCTGTTGAAGCCTTCACCTCCCTCCCAGAGCCCTCTGCCGACGCCCCTCATTAGCAGTTTCGCGGCTCCTGAACATATTCTGTCGCTGTGGCGGGGTATTCTGACCTCCGGTGACAGTGGAATGTCGACCCACATTCGAGAGTACGTTCGCCAACGTGTTCTCGAAGCGATGACCCCTAGCATAGACTCATGGATTTCTGCCAAGGCAGAGACGTTGGAGTTTTTTGGAACGACTGGCCCCCGGAAGCCGAAAAAGCAGGAGAGCCCCGGGTGTGTGGTGACTCCCAACGAAGGGAAAGGAGCGTTCATCGGTGTCTCCCTATCCACGATGTATTTGCAAAGTGCGCAATCGAAGAGCCAAACACCGAGGGAGCCTGGTGAGCTGCCCATCGCACATGCAGAGAATATTTTAGCAGAAATGCCGTTTGTATTTTTTTATCGTGAGTTCTTCGATGCCATCCTCGACGTGGTGCTCCCGTCCACTCGCAAGGGCTGCGGCATTCACACTCCGGCGCTCTACTTGGTCTCGAATCCGTTTTTCAACAATATTAACTTGGAGGAAGTGTTTGACGGCTCCTGGAAGCTACCGCGTGCGAGTCAGCAGTTCTTCTACCGCCAGATGCGCAAGTCAAGGGCGGAGGAGGCGGTCAGCGTGTATCGCAGAGAAGCGTTCCAGGATCCCCTTACACGACGTCCGGAGGCACCGTTGCTCTTGGCTGGCTCGGCAGCCCCGTCGTCGAGTTCGGGGCCCTTCTTGTTGTTATCGCGGGCGGGTCAGGGTGAAATGCCGCCCACCGCATCGGACGGCGAAGGCCTTGTTACCACTCCTTTGCGGTACCGGGACCCGACGCAGGGCCGAAAGCCTCCGCCGAATCGGCTGTACACCCGCGAGGAGCAGGAGGAGATCGAGATGTGTGAAAATCAGGTGCGTAACGCACTGCACCACCAGGTCCCACCGGCCGAGACACCGCCTAGGCCCGCTAACATTACGGACCGTCCAGCTAGCTCTAGCCATGGGCAAGTTCGAGAACAACGACCGGGGCAGTGGCAAGACGCGCGGACAATGGACCATAGCGTTTACAGTCAACACCCCCCTTCAACAGGACTGGAGGGAGTGTCTCCACCACCGAGAGGAACGGGTAGCCCAGCGCCGCGCAAGGCTGATCCAAGATTTGATGGTGAGTTTCAGAGTATCGAATATGAGCTGAATCAAATGGCAGCTCCGTCTCAAACCAGTACGAGTATGAACAGCATCCGACGCTCCGCCTGGCCAAATGAGTTTATTGAAAGTTCTGTTCAGCGTAGTCGTGCCACCTCTGTGCTGGTCGATCCTCTTCAAGAGGGTTCCCGCCCTGGTCGCCGCCATGCGTGTCCCAGCAACGGGTCTGTGGTTTATGCTCCAGAGCCGAAGCCGTATGGTGATTCTTACTATAATGAAGTTCTTGTCCCGTCGGACAGAGACTAACTCGTTCTTTAGCGCGGGCACATTCTTCTTGGATACATATATTGTCCACCGTACCCTGAATTGGAGTCATTCACAGAAGGTTGTGGTTTATCTTCCGGCTCCCCACTGCCATCTAGGAGAAGTTTACCCAGACTGTACAATGTTTTTTTTTTTTTTCTGTACCCACCTCTCGTGGATGTTAGAGAAGATCGACAAAACCTTTGCATTAATATGATTTTACTGACTCCTTCATTTTGCACTCTCAGCACTCCTTCTCCCTTTTACTTACTGTAGGTTGTCTCTATCCACGTATCCCTTCTTCTTCGTTCTGTTTTCCTTTCAGTAAAAGTGACCGAACCTCTCCTTTTAGCACAACTTGAGAGGGTCGGAAGAACGCGTATCTGTTCTCTTTTAGTGTGTTCTGCGCTGGAGTGTGGAAGTGCGTAGTATGAATGTGGACTTAACGCAACAGAATATAGTCGAATTAGCGTTTGATGCCCTCAATGCCTCCTCGGAGGAGAAGATTGTAGCGGACGCCGTGCGGGTAGTGAACGCGTCGAAAAACCAAATTCGACTGTTAAGAGGACTGGATCTCGTGTTTCATCAACTAACCGAACTCAATTTAGCCCATAATAGACTCGGTGTGCAATCGCAAAAGAGGCAACAGCTCACACTCCGCTCTACTGCTGGACTTTGTGATGGAATCCCCCCATGGGTGAAAGCGCTCCCAGGAACACTTCGCGTTTTGGATGTTTCTTACAACGAGATCCTGAGTTTTCTGTATTGCACATGTGAAGACTCCCGATCCCGGTGTGCGGGACCACAAGAAATTTTGTCTCGTCAACTGCGTCATGCTTCACCGAACTCATTAACCCTCTTTTTTTCTTCATCTCGTTTTCCGGGGCTAACGCGTTTGGTACTGTCACATAACCGCTTTGCATCCACTGTAGAGCTTTCGAGATTGGCCGAAGAAAATTGGTACAACCTCTGCGAGCAATCTACTCCAAAGGACGCAGCTGCACTGTGTGTGGAGAGTACGCTGTGCGAGTTGGATTTATCTGTCAATTCTGGCATTTCGTGCGTGAATGATTTCCTGTTCGGTTCTCCATTTAAACAGCTAAGCACATTAAATGTAGAAGGCTGTGATGTGACGGATCTTTTTGGCCTATCTGCTGTGCCGCACTATGCCCCGAGTCTAGTTCACCTCATACTGAGAATGAACCCGGTGGCGAACTCAATAGTTTCTGCAACGCCAGCAACACAGAAGGAGTTACTGGAAACGGTTCTCCAGCCTCTCGTTGTGCAGCTTGCGCCGGTGCAGTCTGAGAAACACATTACAGCGCTGGTGCAAGAAGTTTCTCAGAAACACTTGGATACATTTCAAACGTGTCTCTTTCCCACCCCAGTCACCCAGTCCGATGATGCTGTGGGGTCCTCCCTAGGGGATTGCTTGTATGCGGCTCTCATTCATTTAGTGGCTCCAAATGTTACAAAGCTCGATTCGCTCTCTACGAAGGCGTGCCTAGAGTCCCTACTTGATGCGTTTCGACACACTGCGAAGAAGAGCATGCCCCATTCTAAAATGAGTTCAAAGATACTGCAAAGTATTCGAGACCCTTCAGATTCCGCTGTGGTGGACCTTTGCATGGTAGCAGCTCAGTGGGACCCTCTCGGCAAATGCCGGTGGATTCAGACGTGCTCGGACGACGAGTGGAGAGCCTTCCCGCACAAGTTCAACACTTTAGCACACCCTATCTCAACCCCTAATAATGCTTGTTCTTTGCCATCCGCATCGGATCTCCACGAACCTTTGGTTGACAATGGCGAAGTCTTCGAGGACACAAAACTTACTGTTTCTGGTGAGCGCCAATGCTCGGAGTTGCTCGCGCGTGCGAGGTCGTTAGAACAGGATATTGCGAACAGTCGGAAGACGCAACAAAAAACAGAAGCGTCCATCCAACTTCTTCAAGAACAACTCACCACAAACCGAAAGGAGATCAAAGAACGGAGGAAGGCTATCGTTCTCTTGGAAACTCGAGAGAAGCGATTGACGGAGAATATTTCTGGCCTAAAACAGCGACTTCAGAAACGACGCCTTGAAGTGCTATACGGGAAAAAATCCATGGCGTTCAAAGCGAAAAGAATCGAATCCGAGCACGACAGAGAGAGAGGGGAAGCAGCGCGCTCCTCTCGGAGCCCCACTGCGGAACGCCCCGTCTCATATGCGGGGCAGCAAAAGGAAGTTCGGAGTGAAGTGTTTCGCAAGGCAGCCGCGAGAGAAAAAATCGAAAGCTTCAAGAAACAGCACCCCTTTTCGTTTTCTCCTACCCGGTTTAGAAGCGAGAGCTCTGAAAGAGAGAAGGTTAATGAAGTTAAGGAAGAGGTCTCCACGGCTCCGTTTGGAACGGATTTATCCCACATGGAGCAGGACTATTTGAGTCTATACGCTCGTCCACTTCCTTCCTCCACGGACCCGTCCCCTCAAAAGACACAGTTAGGAACAATAATGGCAAATTTAAGCCGAACCGGAATGCGAGAGCCAGCAAGTTCTTGGGATGTGGACAAGGTGGACCCGGTGACCTCTTCCATCACCGCACTATTTGATGCTGCTGCGGCTATTCGCAAAAAGCAGTTGCTATTAAGAGAAGCTCAAGAAGTACACACTTCTCGACTTGCCACGGAGGCAGCGCCACAGACCGAAGGAAAACCCTCGGACTCTCAAGCATCCCTTCCAAAGGCAACGAACAGGGTTTTGTTTCCATGACATTATTGTATTCACAATAGAATTATAACTCATAGAGTTCCCGTATAAGCATATTACCTAAAAGGAAAGGATCGTAATAAGGTTCATTCACAAGATCTCTTTTTTTTCGACAATAATAGGATGCGACCACTGCCACTATCACTTATTGTGCTTCCTTTTTTTTTCTCTTATTTTTTTAATTTAACTGAACCCATTTTTTGTCTTTCAGTTGCTCAGTTTTTATACTCTCCTGTGTTAACTATGTCCACCGATCGGAAGGCCGTTGTTAAGAATGCCGACATGCCTGAGGATATGCAGGCTGACGCCATTGAGGTAGCTCTTCAAGCCATGGAGAAGTTCAACGTCGAAAAAGACATCGCCGCTTACGTGAAGAAGGAGTTCGACAAGAAGTACCAGCCCACCTGGCATTGCATCGTGGGTCGCAACTTCGGCAGCTATGTCACCCACGAAACCCACTGCTTCCTGTACTTCTACTTTGGCCAGGTTGCTATTCTTCTGTTCAAGTCTGGCTAAACCGTTGACAGTTGCGTGTTGCTCTCGAGGACACATAAAAGCTTTATTTGGAGTAACTGTGGCGTGCTTTGACTCGTTCACATCTCATGTATGTACCCCTTCGAGAGGTAAGGAGACCATTTGGAAGTAAAAAAAAAAAAAAAAAACCTTACTTCTCATATTTTTCTATTTGTTTTTATGCCCCATTCCATGCAGTAACTGATTTTTAATATAGTTTTACGAGAACGGACTGTTACCACGTGGGCTTCTTCGGCAGAATAGATAATTTCAACAACTCTCTTTTCTCCGTTCTTCTTCTGTCACAGTGGAGCGACAAGTCATCGCTGCGGCCTGCCGCCGTTGTCACTGGCATTTGTTTCTCTTCGAAGTATCTGAAATTTTTCTATTTCCCTCTACTTTTCCTTCACGCTGTATCAAAATGACATACATTACACAAAATATCTAGCACCGACACCTTGTTTTTTCTTTTTTTTTTCACAGGAACGCTATGAATGTCTAGGCTGCTGTGCTCTTACGAGAAAAATCCGGGGCACCTGACGATTGCCCGGAAAGGATTTGTCTTCTCTGGGTCTACATTCACCATCAAAATACGATGGAAAGATGTGAAGAATATGACGTCAGGCACCCGGTGGGAGAACGGGAAAACCAACGCTCGTATTTATGTGGAGCTTCTTAACGAACAAACACCGAAACCTAACGGTGATGTCAAGGAAGGGAGCGTGTTTACGAGCAAGCGCGTCTTCCAATTCTCAGACTTTCACGATTTTCTCGGCGCAAGCGACAATCTGATACGGAGCTGGAAGGCGTATCAGAAGCCTGCCGAGCGTGATGAGAGCCGGGAGGTGGCAGCGCCGGCCGACCAGGGCAATGAGAAAGCGGAAAAGCTGAACGCTTCAAATGGGTGGGTCTGGAAACACTGCGGTTGCATGGCTCAAAGGTTTTCTAGCATTGTTCCCAGTAAAAAGTTTTTTCGAGATGCGCTGAACTTCGTGTTCGGCATGAACCTTCTTTTTCTCGCCGCAGCACTGGTGGTATCCCTGATCATTCTGGCTGGCTTTCTGCCTAAAAGACACAAGGAACCTTTCAAAGACACTGAGGCCCTTTTTAGCTCGTTGGACAGCGTGCGGCACCGGTTATCCAACCTTCAGCATTCAGATGTAAGAGAGTATCATCGTTCCGGTCGACAGAGGAGAGAGCTCATTGGAAGCAGTGAGAGCTGGGCTCGAAAACTTCAGCTTTCGGCAGCGGAATTGTCAAAATCTTATGTTTTTCTTCAGTTAAAGCTTTGTGAACTTCGACAGCGGCGCGCTGATCGATTATTTCGCTCCAATGAACTCACTCAACAGGTGAGTTCATCGTCCGTTTCCGTGTCGTCGGCTTCGCTCTACGAAAAGTCAGAGTGGACTGGAAGTGACATGAGCGCCGAGTGGGGGAGTCTGGATTCTATGCAGCGCTTCTCTCGAAAGCCATCCAATCGGTTATCATTCCGACGCATCGGGTATGAGATGTCACGGCTTACCAGGTTTATTTTCACTATGGGACGCAATTTATCACCGTGGCGTCGCCTGCGCACGGGGTGCAGTCGGCTCCAAGGCTCTCTAGCGGCCCCTCAGACACGGTACGAGGAAGTGTTGGGGAACCAAGCCCTCTCCCAGCTCGTGACGCAGGAGGACGGTGAAGAGCGCAATGAGTGCTTACATCTCATCTCCGAGCTTGTGCAGGTGGCAGAGCTAGCGGAAGAGACTTTCAGCCAGTTTATCGGAGTGCTCATGAATCGTGTTCTCGATGATTTGTCCACCGGACGATATACACCGCATCAGTGGTCTCCCATCCCTTCCGGTATTAGCGTGGACAACGACGGCGTGTGCAAAGAAGAGGCCATATTCGACGTGGAGGTTGTGCTAAAAGTGATTTGGATGCGAAAACACCTGGATGCCTTGATGAGGCAAGATCCACTGGAACCCAACGATCAGCATCGGCATGAGGAAAGCTTAGAATACGCTAAGTTACGGCAACGATTTATCACGCTCGAGAATCACCTTTCCCACAGACGTAACGCGACCCAGCGAGACCATCTTCTTGCTGCGTTTTACAAGTCCATCGTTCTCCGCAGTGACAAGGGACGAAAGGACTCCCTGCGAAACATCATTGACGAAGTTCTGTTCTGGAATGCCCACGAAGAGCTGTGGTCCGAACACGTCTCCCGAACCTTGGAAAAGACAAAAACGAGTGGGGTTATCAATGTTCTGCCACCATGGCAATCGTCGTCGACGCATCTTCACTGGGACCATTTACCAGTTTTTCGTGGGTTACTTTGCTTTTCGGACAGTCCAAGACTTATGCGCGGGACTGCGGATGTGTCCTCACTTCCGCACTACTCTTCTGGTGTCGTATCAAGCAGTTCTAAAAGGCCCGCAACAGGGATTTCGGATGAGTATCGTTTGCTTCACGTGGAAGCCACTGCATTTCAGCAGATGAACGAGGACATCATGGAGCGATGGATCAATGACCTTCAGCTCTTCCTAGAGGCCTTAGTGGACACCTCTTCCAAAGCAAATCGAATGGGGTTCGCCACACCGCATTATGCAGGGTCTCCGATTCTCCGCACAAGGGCTCGTCTCATTAACATTATCCGGAAGGCGAAGGACATGAAAATGGGTCTTTTCTCTTCCTTCCGCTTTAAGCGAGACACTTCAGAGGAGCGCGGCATCAAGTCGATGGGCAGCGCGGACCCCGCGTTGCAGTCCGCGTATACCAGGGTGACCGGACTGCCGTGGGATAACATGCACGATATGCCGTACTCTATCTTCAACAACATTTTCTTACAGCCTTCTGATCTCGTGGCGCAGAAAATTAGTATTCGTCGTCTCCTGCGTTTGTCCATCGGCGGAATCATTATTTCACTTGCAGGGTTTACAGCATTCAAAATACTGATGTAGTGATTCTCATCGGATTTTTAGTGGTTGCACTTTGTTCCGTGGAATGAACGTTCTTCGCAATTTGCTGTTTAAAAATAAAAAGAAGCAAGTATAAAAATAATCATAGTGATGTTTCATTGGATATATTTTACTGCGTGGTGAACGCATATTTTTTTTATTTTGTGTGGTCCCTTTGTTTTACCTTTAACAAAAAGTATGGGTGCTCCTTTCGTGTTGCACAGATAAAATAAAAGGAACTTCGTTTATGTCGGTACCTCTTGAGAATTGGGGACAGCTGAGGCTGTCTCAAGGAGTGAAGTCGGAAGGGGGTGAAAGCAATTCGGCATGTACGTTTGATCTTTGCTCTCTACCGAAGGGAAAGGAACGAAATGATCCCCATTTTGTTTCCCAGCCGATCATCTCAGTACCGATCGACTCCATTGTCAGCGCTTCCGGCACCACAAAGAATGATATCAGCTTAACCCTTCAATCCCGCTCGTCCGTTACAATGGTCAGCGGTACAGAAATGGAGCTGACCTCCGTCCGTTTTGCGGTGCCCAACACGTGCATTGGATACGAAAGGACAGAGGAAGCGGGAAAAGAGATTCTGAAGGCACTTCAAGATGCCATCAAAGCTCGTCAGTCCGAAGTTTTGGGCAGTGGAAACGCGGAAAGTGGAATTCTTCGACTGGCTACCATGGCCACTGGTGCAAGCCATAAGAACGAACAGATATTGTGTGTTTTTGACGATGTGGTGCTCTCGTGCCCCTCCGGTAAATATAAACTAATCGTTTCCAATTATCAATTGGTGTTAGAGAACAAGAAAAGTGGATCGGCGGGCATCGTATCCCTTCCGTTGAGCGATGTGAGCAGAATATTTCTTTGTGACGTTCCTTCTCATTTCTCGAAGACACGGGACAACGGCGACACCGGAAAGCAAGCCCAGTACGTCGTTTTGATTCTGAAAAGTCCGCTGAAAATACGAACTACGACTTATGCCCATGTGGTCATTTATTGCTCTCCAGACTTAGTTTTGGATGAGGAGCACCCGTGGAAGTGCGAACTGAGTAGCCAGGAGAAGATCAACGAAGTGCTTCAGTACAAGTCGAAGGAGGGGGAGGAGCCCCCCCTTACCCCTTCGATGAGTGGACCAGTGAGTGAAATCCTCGTCCGCTCCTTTAAAGCTTTAGCTAAAGTCGGTGCTTATAGTGGATATAACAAAGCGTACACAACGGTGTTGACTCAGCACACGCAGTCTTGCATGAGTGCCTTGTATCGCAGCACAGAGGGGATTCTTTACATTCTGAAGGATTGCTTACTGTTTCTGCACCGACCTCCATTGAAGTTGGCCTACTCAGACATTTCTATGATTGAAGTGGATGAGTCCGAATGTGGCGTAGCGACCTTTCAGATTAATGTAATGATGCGCGGGACGAAACACGTGCTGTCTGGTCTCGACAAGGCAGAGAAGGATGGATTATTGAAGTATTTGGCCAGTGTCACAAAATTGAATCATTTTGGAGTGGAGGACGACGACGACAACGTGGAGGATGACTCGGACGAGTCGGAAGATGCAGAAGAGGAAGAGAGTGACGGCGACTTGGACAGTGACGAGGATGAAGACGAAGACGAAGACGAAGATGGCAAGAAGCACCACAAAAAGAAGCAACACAAGCGCCACCATTCCTCGAAAGATCACCATAAGAAGAAACACCGCAAGAAGGAGTAGACGACCAGCCCCGTCACAACAAGCAATGACTCGGACCTCCAGTCTTCGCATAATCAGACTGATTAACACAAATATATTAATCGAACAGTACTAAATTAAAGACCTGTTCACATCACTTGAAATCAGGTGATCTTGTCAAACTTTAGAATTCGCTTTACTTACACTTCACCACTAGATACCCTACTTCATACCTTTCTGCAGATGTAGTTAAGCGTATAAGAAAGTATTGATGTACTCCTCTAGTTCTTACCACCCGGGAAAGTATTTTGGAGCAGCACCTTCCTCCGGGGCACGCATAGCTCGGGCAGCTCCCAGTAAAAGGAGGAGTAGCAGTTTTCTAAGAGCTTACTCGCCACAAACCCGAGGCCTTACTTCTTCCCTTAGAGTCGAAACAACAACTTTTAGTGCTGCAAACAAAAAAGCTGGGGTTAACGTTCGTGCGGCTGCTGTACCCGACAAGGAATTGCTTCGGAAGGAAGAGATCAGTAGAATAGTGAAACGTGTGGCTTCTCATTGTACCGAAAAGCTACGAAATGTTTTGAAAGAAAATAAAGAGCTAAAGGAACGAGTCAAAGCTCTGGAAGAAGCCTCTAGAAAATCAAAGACGACTGGTGAACCGGTCTGTTCTACCTACAACGGAATCGAAGCACTGAGATCTGAGGAGCAGATCAGAACTGAAGTCATTTTTTTACGAAAAGCACTTCTTGCGGAGAAACGTCAGCGCCTGCTTGTGGAGGAGCAAACACAGAAATTGACAGAACAGCATCATCGGCTGGTTGGGGCGCTGGAGCATCGTTTGCGCAAACAGGAGAGCCAAATTCGTCGCATTGTCCACGCGGCAGAGGATGGAAAGAGTGCCTCGCCCACTCCCTCCAATGTCTCCAGCCCGCGCAAGGAGTACACGCCACGCTATCTTTTTGACCACCACTTGCCACAACAGATTCAAACACAGGAGGGTGTCGGAAAACTTAGGAATCTGCTTGTGGAAGACTGCGCACCGGAGTGCCGTACTCTCTATGGCGGTGCTTCATCCCAGGAGCAGGAGCCCCTTTCAAGTTTCTCTAGCGATGAAAAGCCCAGCAAAGGAAGTGCAGCGATACACGACTCCAATGTGCCGGATGAGGTGGAAGAGATAGCATCGTTTCTCGAACAGATCACAAAAGAGCTGGAGGTGATCAGGGGTGATACGATGTGAACACAGAAAGAAAACACTACAAGTATTTTACTATGTCTCTATTTCTCAAACCATTTCTTGTTCCGACTACTGAAAAATTGATGTATCTCCCTTTCTTCAAAAACAATACATATATTTATATATATTGAATGATGTACCTCGACCTTATTGCTTTTACTGATGATTTAGAAAAAAGGAAGATGTACGCCGTTGGCATTTCATTGGGGCACACAAGTGCGTATGTTGCCGTTGCTGGAATTCCTTCGGTTCCCATCACCGACTTCAACACAGATGTCAACCTCCCCTCCATCAAGGTGGTTGCTAACTCTGCGGGACATCGAAATACACCTCCCGTTTGCGCCTTTACGGACGGACCTGAAATTTTATTTGGCGAAACTGCTCATCATTCTTATGCACGCCAGCCAAACAACGTAGTTCCATCAGTATTTACTTACGCTGCTGTTGAAAACAGTCTGCGTGGCGCAAACACATCAGAGAAATCAGAAACAGCAAGAAACTTTCTTGATCTGGTACGACGCTACTCTGCCGTAAAGTTCAAGGGCCATAAATCATTCGAAGATGAGGAAAGTAACATGGGCTTTTCTCACGATTTCAACGACAACGGGAATGATATTTCTCGTGTTCTTTCCGCAACTTCTGTTTTTGTTCAGTTTTTGAATCATATCAAACAACATTCAGTGGATGGACCGTGTAGCCTGAACTTGGCAGAAAAACCTACTAAAAGCATTGTTTTAACCGTTGTAGCTCCTCGGTACGCTTTTCCTTTGATGTCCAATGACGACGAGACGAACAAGTCATTAGACTGGGTGACTCAAGCTGTCAAGGATTCTAATTTTTCAGGTGTGGCCGCTCATGTGGCGGTTGTATTTAGTGATGAAGCCGCCCTACTAGGGCTAGATGCAACGGGAAGTTCGAGTACTAACTACATCCCGTTTCTACTGCCAAAGCCCGAGGAAGAGAACCCAACGTCGGAGAAAACCGACAGGGGAGAAAGCGTTCTGGTGGTGGATTGGGGAGCACAAGACTTGAATCTTACGATGCTGCATTGCGCTGACGGAACTATTGTACGAGGACCTTCGAAGGCTACACCACATTACACGATGATGTCGTCGTCCTCCAGTCCTAGTGGTGGCGAGGTTTTGGATGTTGTGCTGGCAGACAGGGTTGCTGCAAATTTTATTTTACAAAAACGACAAATTTTTCAATCTAAAATTCCACAATTTATGAGCGCTATGCAGCCTCGGAAAGAAGTTCTGGGTAAGACTCATCCAATAGTGACGGAACATATTCCTGCCAGAGCCATGAGACAGCTGCGAACGAAAATTGAAGAAAAGAAAATGGCGTTACTCGGCAAACAGCAAATGCACACCGTTTCCGTGGAGGTGGAGGCGTTTTACGATGGATTTGACCTGCTAGACAACCAAACGCTGAACCGACAGCGACTGGAAATGGCACTTAGGAGTGACTGGGGACTCGTAGAGAAGTTCCAGAGAGCACTAGAGGAATTTCTGAATCACGAGTTCGTTCAACTGGATACCGCATTTCAATCCATCTCTCGAGTGATTTTGTGCGGTGGAATGTGTCAAATTTCAGCCTTCTCTGCAACACTAGAGAAGGTTATTCGTCAAGTGGCATCGTCTCGAAAAGAAATGAGCAACGATGTGGAAGTCCTCGATGTAGGAAAGGTTGGAGGGACAGCTAGTGCGGATGAAATCTTTGCAGTGGGTGGGTGTCTACAAAGCTATTTTGCGGGCCTGGCATATGTGGCTGGGAAACTATCAAAGAAATCTACACCGAAAAGTGGTAAAAACGTCCGTTCTTCTAAAACTGCTTTCAGCGAGTCACTTTCGTTGACGTGGTCTAAACTAGATCAGCGCTCTGGTATTTCGACTGAATTTCTTTCCAGTAACATCTACCTATACACTCTTCAGGATACAACTCTCCTTAACGATATAATCGTATCGTCTGTGCTTCCCGCTTCAGCGGTGAGCGTGCTGTTCCCGCGGCTGACTGCTATACCATCTCGTGTTGCTCTCGAATGGCCGTCAGAGGTGAAATCCACTGGTGTGCTGTACTTACTCGTCGACAAGAAGAGTAAAAAACTAGAAAATGGCTTTCACGGCCTCTCCCCTCTCGTGCCCAAAGGGGTGATGGTTAAAAAACCCTATGCAAAAGAGGAGCATAAGGCGTTTATTCTGTTCACACTGCTGAATGACTCAAACGAGTTACGCTTAAGAGTGAATACAATAACTGCCAAAGGCGAGGATGTGCCAGCATTTGTTAGCCCAGGGAGTATAATGAGCTCTCTGGACATCGTCCTCACTAAAGCTTGACTCACGATACCGATTAAATATAATAATAATAATGGTTAATAATAATAATAATGTTAATGATTCTATCTGTTTGGTGAGAGTATAAAAAAATACATAATATTAATGGTGCTCTGACAGTATCTCTTCAAATACAGCCCTAAAACTGCCAAAATTTGATAAATTCTGCCACTTTTTTTTTACCGCTCTTCTTAATTTGCACAACAGGATAATTAACTACGGAGGTAGTTTATTTCCATCTACCACTAGAAGCGGCTGTGAATCTGAATGCGTCTCACCGTCGAGCATCTCCGGCGAGCACCGCAGTTCACCAATACAATTCTTCAGCGAGAAATTGACTTGCGAGGCCTCTGCATATCGGATCTGGATGGAAATGCGCTTCTTCATCTCCAGAACGAGTTTGATGTGCTGAACTTGTGCAACAACTCTCTCTCCGCCCTGGAGAGCTTCCCAACACCACACTTTATGACTGGGAAATCCGCAGTGATGACTCGGTTGAGTACTATTATTGTACACAAAAATAGGCTCCACAAGGTTAACGTCGAAACTTGTGTTCGCGTTCTACCAGGAATTAGGTATTTTGCAGCAGATAAAAACAATTTTAACAGTGTTCGTGATTTAGTATTTCTTCACTACTGGAAGGATTTAGAGGTGGTGTCTCTCCAACATAACCCTTTTTGGAAGTCCAATCCTGAAGGCTTATCCGCTGAAGAAATTCGTGCGTTCTTGTGTTTCTTGTGCTCAAATCTTCGATTAATTGATTACGAACGCGTAACACAGGCGGAGAGGCAAAACGCAGCTGCTAATTCCAGTAAGTTTGCGAAATTAGTGGAACAATGGCGTGGAGTGGACGCACTGCTGAGTGGCAAAAAATCACGGAAAAGAGGCAGAGGGAAGGAGTCTAATTCCTTGACTGCTGTGACATCGACAAGTGCAACAAATGTCAAAGACGAAGAGGAATGGCAGCACAAACTGGCGAGAATCAATGCACGTTTAATTGCCGAGGACACAACTGCCGAAGAGCTTGAGCAGTTAGAGCGCGAAATGGTGGAGCTGTCTGGAAACGGGTAATCAGCGATAAGGACACACAAGCAGGAACCTAAAAAAACAACTAAATCATTTAATGGTTCAGGGGTTAATTACTGTGGCTCTGTTTCGTAGTTTGAAACTACACTCTTGAATATCTGCATTCCCTTACTAAACTCAGGTAGTAATACTGTTTTCCTCTCACTTCTTTTGCCCTCTTTCAGTATTTCATATTTTGTTAGACAATGGGGCAGTGGCTCTCTTCGGTGTTCAGCTCGTTGATTGGCAAGCAAGAGGTTCGCATTTTAATGGTTGGATTGGATGCTGCCGGAAAAACTACTATTTTGTACAAGTTAAAGCTTGGTGAGGTCGTAACGACTCAACCAACGATCGGCTTCAATGTGGAAACTGTGGAGTACAAGAACCTCAAGTTCACAATGTGGGATGTTGGCGGCCAAGAAAAGTTGCGCCGTTTATGGCACTACTATTATCAAAACACGAACGGAATTATTTTCGTTGTAGATAGTAATGATCGTGATCGTGTTGGAGCTGCGAAGGCTGAACTCAGCAAAATGCTGGTGGAGGATGAGCTGCGCAACGCGGTCCTGCTTGTGTTCGCGAACAAGCAAGACCTTCCTAATGCTATGAGCACTAGCGAGATTACTGAAAAGCTCGGCCTTCAGGCTCTTCGTCAGCGTACATGGTACATTCAGGGCTGCTGTGCCACCACTGCCCAAGGCTTGTATGAAGGTTTGGATTGGCTGTCGGGAAGCATTCAGAAATCTCTCCAGTAGTTGGTGTTTTCTCTATTTCGCTTTGCAGTGTAACGTAAAATTTTTCAAAAAAAAAAAGAGAGTTAAAATGCATATAAATATATAAATGAATGTGTAGTAAGTAGGCATCCAGATGGATGGCTAACTGATCCTTTTTTGCTTTTAAAAAGCAGAAGGCAAATAGAACTAATGGATGCTGTGGTTCTGCCCCTTGTTGTAACGTCTTTTTGTATTTAATATTCTTTGGTAATAAGCCAACGCTAAATCATGCTGAGACGAAGCACCATTATTTTTTCCTCCACGGTCCATTCAGATGCTTTTTTGGCGCGGCTAAGTGAACTTACCAAGTCGGTAGAATACCTGGGTGGCTCCGAGTATCAATTTATGCGTAAACACTTAGAAGAATATAGAAAACTCCAGACACGATATGGCGTAAAGCAAAGCGAAGTAGAGCGTGCTCGGAAAGCAGCTAAGATGTGTGGCTTGGAATTCACAGCAAAGCGGAACGTAAACGACAAGGGCAAGTGAAATGCTGGTAGAAAGTATATTGCTGTCTCCCATCGCACAACCTTACATTTACCTTCGTAATATTCTTCTTTCAACCTTGTATTGTTGGTCTTCGTTCCAGCGCATTGTAGATGCTCAACCAAAAAATCTTTCTCTCCCTCTTTTTTTTTTTTTACACCTTTTTTTATTCCCCGATATTAATCTTGCAGTTTTTTTTAACTTTTCCTTTAAAAACTTATCTACAATGGGCGGGTGGCTTTCTTCCCTAATGGGCAAGAAGGAGGTCCGCATTTTAATGGTTGGATTGGATGCTGCCGGAAAAACTACTATTTTGTACAAGTTAAAGCTTGGTGAGGTCGTAACGACGATTCCCACTATCGGCTTCAATGTGGAAACTGTGGAGTACAAGAACCTCAAATTCACGATGTGGGATGTCGGTGGTCAGGGCAAACTGCGGCCCTTGTGGCGCCATTACTATCAAAACACGAACGGAATTATTTTCGTTGTAGATAGTAATGATCGTGATCGCATTGGAGCTGCGAAGGCTGAACTCAGCAAAATGCTGGTGGAGGACGAGCTGCGCAACGCGGTCCTGCTTGTGTTCGCGAACAAGCAAGACCTTCCTAATGCTATGAGCACTAGCGAGATTACTGAAAAGCTCGGCCTTCAGGCTCTTCGTCAGCGTACATGGTACATTCAGGGCTGCTGTGCCACCACTGCCCAAGGCCTGTATGAAGGTTTGGATTGGCTGTCGGGAAGCATTAAGAAGTCCATGCATTAGTAGAAGTGACGGAGCAACGAGAAGTTTTTCTCTTCTTATTTTATATTGATTGTTGTCGTGCTTTTTCTTTTACTTTTCGTTTTTTCTCCAATTTTTTGTTTTAAGTGTCTATTCCTCATGCAAGTGCGTTGAAGAAAGAAGAAGAAATCAGCGGTGACCTAACTCTAATCTCATCCGGACAATGCCCTGGTGTGCATGATTTGTATTACATATTCTCCCCTCCCCCCTCAGGACACTGTCGACCTAATTTTTTTCTACCAAATTGCAACTAGCGTTTGACAAACACAATTATGGTGCCCCCATGGGAATCCCTAACCCTTGGGAATCCGATGCCACACGGATAGGTGTTTGTGGAACTTCTTCTCGTGTTTTCGTTCGATTTTCTCTATCAATTACTTTTCTCTATTTTGTTTCTTTTTTGAGCTTTACAGAGCAGAATATTAGGATGGCAGAAAAAAAAGGAAAACCACAATATTCTCCTACCAAGAAGGGGATCAACTCCTTTGAGGAAGGCGACGGAAAGGAGTTGTTTCCGGAACTACCAGCCTTTTTTGTAGATATTAATCAGGTCCTGAAGGATGATCCCATCATCAAAGCATATGAGCGTGAGTACCTATACGAAACGGAGCGGGAGTGGGTCACTCAGGCTCGAAAGGATCACTTGATTCCAGAAGCCATCCTAGCGGAGGTGTCTTTGCCGCCTGAGCAAAGTGCCAGCGAAACAGTAATCACTGCTAAAGAATCTTTCAACGTAGTAACGGACACTGATACACAAGAGATGCAGAAGGAAAACAGTGTAGCGCTGGAGTCGACCAGCCATTACGTGGATCCTTTCGCTTCCTATTACATGACATCGGCATACTTTTCAAAATCGTGGCAAGATTACACTCACAAGCCGTGCGAACAATTTGAAGCAACTCTTCAGAAGGATATCGCAGAGGGAGTGATCGCCTTGGAGAAGGCGACGCAGGAGCAGCTGGGGGAAGACCGAAGCAGCACACCGCCGCCTCCGCCTCCACCGCGCGGAGAGCGAGATAAAACCATGCGAGTGGTGAAAGAATTTCATCAATTGTTCCCTCAGGATGATATTCTAATTCGAGAAGCGGAACAACAATGCGCTGCTGAGTTGTTTTGCGAGAAAATAGCTAAAGAAATTGTGAATTATAGTGCAGAATTGTATACTTCTCGGTGCTTTGAGAGGATCAAAGAAGGGTACACCGCTCACTCGGTGTGGGAGGAGCTAAGAGATTCTGTAGCGCAGGCATTCCTTCCCCAAGACTACCTCCAACTTCCTCTGACTCCTCTAGATTGCGTTCAATCTCAAGTACCGTATTACGGTTACATTGGAGATTCTGTGGATAAACCGCCAAAGCGGAAAACGTTGCCGTACAGCCATCACTATCTCCACCAAGATGTACCTTCTTCGCTGCTCTTAAGTGCATCTAAAAAACTAGAGTTATCGGCCTCCCAGTCGCTGGCACAGCTGAAGCCACAGCGCTGCGGTAGATACGCTGGAGGCAGAAATGCAGTCAAGCAACATGTGGTAGCCCCGGATCATGTGGACCCCACCATCGGAGTTGGAGAAGCTCCAGGAAATGTACCGATTGACGAATACTGCCGCTACGTTGTGCCGCACAATGAGCTGATGCACGACGTCACCCAAACTCTTGCAGATGATAAATTGGATTCGAAATCTGCTGCTCCGCGTAAGAAGAAGACTGAGCCGGTGGACGATAAAAAGAATTCACAGAGGAGCACTGGCATGGATGCCCCCATCGAACTGACCAAGAAACGACCGCGGCACAAACCTCCGCCAAAGAAATCGCCTCCTGCCTCTATCTCAGTGAACGCAAGTGAGGCAGTGAAATTAGATGATTTGACAACTGCAATGAAAAAGGTACCTAATTTCTATTTCAGTGCTCCTCCTGATCCTGAAGTCCTACCTGAAAAAGATCCGACAAGCTCTCGAGGAAAGGCGCCATCACTAGACCTTGCAAACATCACCGTTGCAGAGACTGCGCCTCCGGATTCACATGGAAGACTTGCCACCTCAAGAAGTGGCGGCCGACGTTCTGCAAGAGGTGAACGACGCGTTAATATGATTAATATTTCTGGTGATAATGTGTTCGTGCCGCGAGACGTCGAGAAGGCTGCCTTAGCTATTAAAGCCATGAGGGACAGAAAGAAAGAATTGAGTAGAAGCAAAGAGGATTCAGGAAGCACCACGGATCGTAGACAGCGAGATGCGGACAGAGATTCGCAGAAGAGTCGAAAAGAGAACAAGGCGGGAGTGGGGGACACGACGGAGGAGGACGCTCCAGGGAACCCGAAGGAGAGGGCTGGAGAAGGAGTTGCCGCCCAGAAAGTGGATGGGAAGTTTTCTAGGAATGCTGGGGAGAAGAAGTCGGACGATCGAAAAGACTTTAGAAAGCCGAAAGACTCAGCGAGACGAAGGGACGACTTGCCGTTATTCGAAATCACAACTCCCGTTACGGCTAGGGATCCGGAGCCAGAGCCAGATGTAGGAAAGGTCAAACAGCGCTCTCCTCACAAAACACGATTAATGCCGGAAGAGTCGAAGAAAGCCGCAGAGCGCCTAAGACAGAGAGCGCTTCAGGAGCAACGTGAGCGTGAGAAACACTTTGTGATTCAGCTGCAACAGCCAGAAGAGATTCAAAATCATATTGATGTAAGACCTGAAGCGGGTGTGCAGGTGCGACGTCCAGCAGCTCCCAATACCGCAATGCCCACGAAACGCCCTGGGGCTAAGAGTCGTAAAGATGAACCGCAGATCGTTGCAGACGGTGGCGAATACATCATTTCTGATAACAAACAGCGCTGGACCGACTCTTCAAAAGGCTCAAACAGTGAAAAAGAGAAAAAACTAGCTGACGAGAAAGCAAGTAAACAAGGGGGTACGAAGCTGATTGCGTCTATTTCGAAACCAAACCCCACACAGTCAAAGCTGCCTGAAATGGCCGCTAAACAGAAGAGGTTAGCGGACATGGCGAATGAGAAAAATCTGCTTCGTCGCAGTGTTCCAAAGATTACGAAGCCTTCACACTCTGGAGATGCGGGTGGCGACGGAAGAGTGGTTGTGGCTCAAAGCTCGCATAAGTCTGCAGATCGGGTCCCGCAATTGCCATTTCTTAATCCTTCGAAGCGCAATGAAGATATGCCACGGCAGACCAGACGTTCGTCATTGGCGGAACAGCAGCGCCTTAGAATTCTTACGTCCGCATTAAACGACACGTAAAGAAGTGCTGTGCATAGAATTTTTTTCTGAGTGTTACAAATGAACATGTACAAATGCTGCCATTGAGAGTGAGTAATAAAAAATATTGGCACTGACAAAAGTTGCCTATGATTGTGGTCAGAATATCTGGAAAAGAGCAATTAATTGGATTGACTTGCAAATGCGTGTGCTGTGACTCTCCCCTTGTTTTTCCCACAACCCACAAACAACTCTAATATAATATAATATAATATAATGCGTTTCGAAGCCACATTTCAAATTTTAGGGTAACTCGATGGCAGGAAGGAAGCGAAGTACTAAAGAGAAGAAAGGTAAGGTGGTTGTCCAGCAAGATGGGGTGCTCATGCTGAACAACCCGTTGATTCCTCCTGAGCTGGACGAAGACATTGATGACGACCTTGCGTTCGATAGCGAAGATGAACGTCTTTATGGTAACTTTTTTTCCGGTGGAAATACAACGCAATCGAAGGCTTCCAAGCAGTCTAAGAAATTGGATGAAACGAATGAATTGGACGAGCGGGACGCTGACGAGGATTATATCGATTTAGAAGAAATGCTGGACATGAACCTAAAAGAAGAGAGGCAGGAAAAGAAAAGCCAGCGCCAGGTGCAGAGTGAAGCAGGTGCTAAGCTCTCCAAGAAGAAGCGAGCCTCCAAAGATCCTCAGGGGACTGAAACGTTGTTTCCAGATGTCGAGCATCCGTCCACATTTAACACTGCATTACAGAAAATGATGAAGTCTACGAGCAAGAAGTCCGCTGCCGTGTCAAGGTTAACCCAAGCACTAGAGAACACGCATAACCTGATAAGCGTGGATGTAGATGAGAAGGTCAAGGATGCTGTAACACGAAAAAAGGTCCGCGAGATAACGGAGGAAAACATGAGGAAGTACAAACCTCTTTTACACGATTTGAATAAAAACAAACATTTAGTCTTGCCTCTGCCAACCCCTGAGAGTAATCCTCTGCCAGCCTCTATCGGCGCTATGGTGGCCACTTCACAAGCTCGAGCTCAAGCGAACGATCGCTCCACTCCCAACAAAAAAATAGCGTATCAATTGTCAAGTAAGATGGAGTCGCTATTAAGTGGTGCAGGGCTATCCTCTTCTCGCACATCATCGGCCAACACTACAAGCGCTGATAAAATTGACTTTCAGGACGAGCAATTTTCTGAAACGGCACCAACAATGCAATACATGTCTAAGCTCAAAGCAATGCTTGCGGGTGAGAACAGCCGACGAAAACGACTGAATAAGATTAAAAGTAAAACTTACAGACGCATCCTTCGCAAGGAAAAGGAGAGAGACCAAGAAAAGAGGCAAAAGGCGCTAGAGCTCCTTAACCCAGAACTCGCTCGGAAACGACTTGCGGCGAAACTGATTAGAGCTCGTGCAGAGGAAAGAATGACACAGAAGCACAAGAACACCAGCTTGTGGGTGAAACACGCGAAGAAATATGCTCAATTTGACGGGAATGCGAAAGATGCCATAAACGAGCAGCTGTCCCGGCACCAGCAACTCATGCAGAAGCTGGAAGAGGAGGCCGGGGAAGAGAACTTTAATCTTTATGCTGCGGAGAAGGGCGATGAAAACTCGGAAGAAGAAGACCAAATGGTCGACGAGCTTCTCCACAGCAGCTCTCCAGAAGTGGGAAACAAACTAGCCAAACAGTTGTTGTCCATGAACGACGAGAGTGGCCCTACCGAAGCAATTTCGAAGGCTCGGCAAGAACTGCGAGAAATGAAATTCATGAAGGTCGCTAAAGAACGGGAAATGAAGAAATACACGGAAGAGTTTAATAAAATTAGGAAGGAAGTGCTGCAGGAGGAGAGAGGCTCTGAGGAGGATGCTGAGGAAGACTCGAAGCAGAAAGTGACGGGACGAATACAATTTCGCAAGGACAAGGATGCAGTGGAAAATATTGTTCTGCGCGGTGATTCGGACCAGATACGGCTGAACGCCTCGAACGCTACTTCTCTTTGGACGGAGTCGGAAGAGAACTTGACAGAAAACGGCGGCGAGTTTGCCGGCAATCGAGTTCGACGCCACGCTGATTCTGCAAGAGTGGCTATACTGCCAGAAAGTTCGAAGGCTGGGCAGAAACGACGTGCAACAGAATCCTCTGAAGAAAAAGATGAGGAGGATCCTTCAGCGAACGCCGGTGAGGCATTCATCGATGACCAAACCTATTTGGTGTCGCGTGCATTTGCCGATGATGATGTTCATGAAGATTTCACAAAAGAGAAAGATGCCCAAGTAGAGCTAATGATGAAACCCGAGGATATTAATAAAAATCTTCCTGGTTGGGGGGAGTGGGGAGGCGAAGACGAACGACTTAATAAACATCATCAAGAGAAATTGACACACTCTAGCCTGCAACGAAACATTCAGAAGACTTTTCTACGTAAGAGCAGGGCGGATGCTGCCTTAGATCATGTCATTATTAATCACGATGGTGTTGAACTTGTTCCAGATCGTATGACTCTCCACATGGTCCCCAGACCGTTCTCAAATCCCCAGGAATTCGCTAGGTCGATGCGCCATCCTGTCGGCCCAGAATGGACTTCCGCGTTGTCCTTCGTTGAAGGAGTCCAACCCAGGGTGGAGGTGCGACAAGGTCATGCTGTGGGACCCTTGGATTTAGACCTTCGAAGCAAAAAGGCAAAAACAAAGCGCCGAAAAGTTGAAATTCCAAAGTAGCACTAGTCAGAGCTGAATTTTCGGCTTTTTTTTTTTTTGCAGCGCTGTCTCTCTATTAGAAAAAAGTGACCTGCTGTTTTAACTAAATCGTTTAAGTGGTAATAATCAAATGTTAAACATTTTTGAATTCCAAGAATTTCGTGTAATGAACTGAATCTGTGTGAAGTTAAGTATCAGTCCCCCGCACATTATGCATAATGATCCAACAGAAATGTATAAATAATTGCATCTTTTTTTTAATACCTGATTGTATTGTCTTAGTACTGCTACAACAACAATATGAACTCTCAAATTTCTGTTCTCCTTGGCTTGCTCATTGATTCAGACACGTTGTGCGATTGCCCAGTGTCTAAGTTTGCGCAAAGTGTAACTCAAATCTCTGAGCTTACCTCTTGCGGAGACGAGGAAGGAGATCTTGGTGACACTCTAGTCAAGCTTTCTGCTGCATTGTCGGTAAAAATCGAACAATTATGCGAGTCATGCGCTTCCACCCTACGCACCAGAGACACATTGCGGGCAGAGCTATTCCGAGTGGAGAACCAGCTGCATGTGGAACTAGAAAAAGAGAAAGAAGCCCGAAGTCTTCAATCAGTATGCAGTGCCGCTATGGAATTGTATTATTCGAACATGCAAGAATTTAACACCGGAGGTGCTAGCATCACTGGCTGCGAGGCGCCATTGAATGACGACGTACATGACGACGAATGTGGTGCACCAGTTGCTATAGGCCCACGAGAGGTCTCTCTTAACAACGACGGAATGCCGCAACGAAAAGTCGATTTAAAATGGACTTCACAAGAAGAGGAATTGGAACAGAGACGTGGAAGTTGGGAAAATGAGCCCAAAGAAGACTACAATCTTAATGCTGTTGATTTCCTGAATCAAGAGGACTCGACATCGATTGAAATATTGAAGCGCCTTGAAGAAGATATGCTAAAATACGATGTATTGGGTGTAGATGACACTGGAAATGGTATAATCCAAACTCTTGCTACTGCATCTTTGAACTTACCAGAGCTATCTCCTGCGGTGCTTACGGCTGCTCTTCATGCAATAGGAATTTTATTTCGACCAATCACTCCTAGCTCCAACGTCGAGCAATTTATGATGAAATGCTTGCCGGAGCTAGTGTCGGAAGGAAATTTAGTGCATTCTCTTCTGGTACTGCTGGAAACAGCAAGTGACAGCATAAAGTGCGATGCGCTAGAATATCTTTCACCGCTGGTGGGGGCTCCTCATCTATTGACATGGGCGATTAGTTCTACATTAGTTCAAGCATCTCGTCAGCTGTTCATTCGATTCGATGGGCTGAAAATTCTGATGAACATAGTATCTGGCAGCTCTTCGGAAGCTGTGCTGGAACGTGCGTTAGTGCTTCTCTGGGGACTGATCTCCAAGGAGGAAATAATCAAGAGTGGAGAAGATGAAGTGTCGTTACGATCAAATGTCAGTGCACTTGGTGGGCTACAAGTGCTGGATCTACTGTACACAGATTCTCTCGCAATACTAGAAAATGCGTCGATGGTGATCGGATTCATTACCCGAGATGATACCGCGAAGCAACGCATCCGGGAGGAAGGGGGCCTAGAAAAAATTGTGGCCATGCTTCGACATCCGTCTGTGTCGATAAAGACAAAAATGGTGGGGGCCGTCTGGAACTGTGCCGCTACTCCAGAGAATCGTGCAGATTTACGAAAACTCGGAGCTGTACCCATTTTACTCGATTTACTCGAAGATATGGATGCGGAAAGCAGTGATGAGATGAATACGTTTCTTGCTGAAAACGCGGCTGGAGCTTTGTGGAATGTGAGTGTAGATGCCGAGAGTAAACGCCAAATTGTTTCTTACGGCGGAATTGACGTTCTCGTGAAAGTGATAAAAACCTCCCATAACGCTGCCGTGCTAGAAAATACCTTAGGGACGTTGTGGAACTGTTCTGCATTGGCTGATTGTCGCCCACTTATTCGGCGCTCTCGAGGACTTCCTGTTTTACTTTCTATCCTTCAGCAAGGTTTGCGCACCCCTAATAGTAAAATAGTGGATAACGCAGCTGGAGCACTTCGAAATTGTGCAATCGAAGAGAAGAGTAAAGTGGCGATAAAAGATGCGGGTGGAGTTCCAATTTTAGTGTCTCTAATCCGTAGTGCCAGCACGGATGACGGTAAGAAAACTTCCCCCACCTTGGACAAGGTAGCCTCCACTTTGTGGATTCTGACGATCGCTCCCGAAGTCAAAGGAATGATGCAGGCTTGCGGTGGCTGCGAAGGGCTCTTGAGTGTGCTTCAAAATTCATCCCCTCTACTAACTTCTTCAGAAGGCCTTTCGCAATTCAACGATATGCTGCTGCTCCGTTCAGAGAATAATTCTCCAGAGCGGTTAAGAAACCGTTTGAAGTGCCTCAAGTCTTCTCAGCCTCCGCTTTCGATTTCTATGAGTATACGCGAAAAAATTGTCGGAGTGATTCGAAACTGCTGTACACTTCCAGAGAACCGCCCCTCTATCTTAGCTCTCGGTGCGGTGCGCATTTTAGTTGCAACGATTTGGGACTGTTTTTCCACATTCACCACATTCCGATCGACTGGAGCTTCATCAAAACGTAAAACGGCAAGTACGCTGTACTGTCCTTCACCGCAACTATGCGAAACAGTCGCTTCCGCTGTTTGGCATTTATCAAGAGTTGATAAAGCTATTCCTTTGCGAGAAGGCGGTTTAGAAGTTCTCTGCTTTTTAGTAGTTGCAGAGGATCAGACTGCGGTTGTGCTAGAGCAAGCAGCTGGCGCATTGTCTTCACTCACAGCTGGCCGACGCGAAAATTGTGAGGCAGTAATGAATCTTGGAGGCTTGGATGGATTGCTTCGATTAATTGAAACGAGATGCATTAAAGCATTTTCAGAAGAGACGCAGGAGGATGAGTTGCGCACCTGGGCTTCTGCAATGTTTAATATTTTGCTCTCTATCCGTAATAGTACTACGAGTAGTGAAAAGGTGATGTCTTACGCTGTACGTTACGCGAAAGAAAATGATTTCTCCTTTGCCAGAGCTTTGATTCAGATCATTTTTCTTTCGTCTGAAGATTGTGTGCGCGAAGCAACATTCATTATAAAGAATATGTGCACTTCAGACCCACTACGCCATTTTTTTGGGGTAGAAAAAGTCAGTGTTCGCTTAAGAGCATTGATTCAAACTTGCAGCTCTGAAACATTGCGACGTGCATGTGCATCTACTCTTAAGTCCATTGAAAACGTTCGAAAGTACTCGGGGTAGAGCTCTGCGGCTAAGAGTCCTTCTCATTACGGAACAAACCAACAAACAACTGCGACGCGTGTATTGAAGCTGGAATTTTCAGATCGTTCGCTTATTCGCCAAATATTGCACATAATTTTCGTGCACTTTTTTTTTTTGGAAGTGCCCGATCAATGTTTTGCGCGGTATCGCCAATTTCTTTCCCCTCTTCATCTCTGTTTTTTCTTTTACACAAAGAACAATTTGTTCAATGACATCGTATAGCCGTGAAGAGAGCTTTTACGTCGCCTTGCCGAACAAGAGTACCCCCCTCCCCGGTAAAGAGTACATTCGGGTGGTTGGCCAGTACATTCATCCGACCAGTAGATCTGAAGTACACTGCCATTATGCTCTTCGAACTAGTGGCGCCAGACACTGCCGTCTTGTCGAGGCTTTACTTGATGCCGCGGACTTAGACTTGACCACTGAGGTGGATCCTGTCAGGGGCCCAATACCTCCATTGGTGCTTCCTCAAGCCACTGCAAAAGGGTGCGAAAAGGTGTTTGAATATCTCGAACACCTTCAGCGGTATTTACCATCCATCATTAGTAGACCATTGAGAAGTCCTGTTGAAGAATGCATTCAATCATGGGAGTTGAGTTTCTTAACTGAAATATGCTTTTCGGATCCTTCTTCCACCGTTGTCACGTCTAGTGATGCGCTAAGAACGCTTCTAGATGGCAACACGCATTCCTTAGACCTGCTGTTGGAAGTGGCTATGCTGAGTGACTTTCTGATGATCGAATCTTTAAGTGATCTGACATGCGCTTTCATTGCATCTCTTGGACTGTCAGCCAATAGTGAATCCGATTTGCTTCGTCTATGGGGACGAACTTCACCCTTAACAGAGGAAGAGCTTCAGCCTGTTTATGCGCAACTTCCTTTTCTGCGCATCAGCGATGAATAGAGACAAGAGTACAAGTTGACAGAATCAAAAGCTTTGAAATAATTACCATGATTTGGAAGTGGTATTTTTTTTGTTGTGTGTGGAAGTTTATTCTCTCTTTTTTTTTTTTTGCTTTTAAGATTGTAGAATAATTATGTATTTTCTTCGATGACATCTACACTTTGTTCGACAGCAAACAGTGATGGTTCTGGGTCTTCGGGGATGAGAGATGATGACGAGCAGAGTGTGGCTTCTACTGCGGGACCTCCCCCAGACTCTCCGCCTATCACGGGCAGGTTCAACAGCACATCATGGGCTCCAACTGGGGAGTCGTGCCCAAGTGAAGGAAGCTCATTGACGAATTCTTTTAGCGTCCAGTTTCATAGCGGCCATACGAACAACTTTCGTCCTTCTCTTCAACGTTTAAACAGTAGTATTTTTCAATATAGCGGGTATCATCCTTCTCAAAGTATTGCCAGCGTTTCGGCTTCGCCCACCATAAGTGGAAGCCCTGGAAGAGAGTGGGGACAGTCTTTTATTATGCGGCCAACTAGTGGCTACATTCAGCACAGAGGCTATCGCTCCAATTTTGGTGGAACCATAAGAAACGGTTTAGAACTTGAGCGAAGCACTTTTCTTTCACGTCACGGAAGTCCCTACAACGCACAGTATGGGGGGGTTTTGGCTTCACAAGAAGCCTGGAGAGCAAGCCTTATATTCTCCAGTACTACCCCAGGTTTCATTGCTTCAGGAAGTCCATTGCATTCTCCCGCTGCATCGAATTACTTCGGACAGCACCCTCCACGTTTGAAAGTGTCTCCAGCCGTAGCGGTCGCGCGGTTCGCCATGGGAGGAAGTTCGTGGTCGTCACCGGCAAGCAAAGATCTCCCCTCATCTTTCAACGCGCTGAAAAATTATATTGCGACTACAGGAAAAACGCTAATATTAGGAGACGAGTCTCACCCATTGGAAATAAAGCACAGTGGAGTATTAGGTTCTGGAGGGTTTGCCAAGGTGTACTTGGGTTTGGATACTGTTAAGGGGGAGCTACTTGCAATCAAAGAGATGAGTACAGAGAATATTACGGATGTCCACATACTAAACGAAATCGAACAGGAGTTTGCGTTACTGCGTTCGATTCGACATCCAAACGTTATTAAATATCACTTTTTTGAGCATAGTAAGTCAAAGAAAGTGTGTCGAATTGTAATGGAGCTTTTAGCAGCGAATTCAACGCTGCATTTGCTGCAGCGTTTCGGACCCCTTACCGAAACCATTCTACGCAAAATCACTCGGCATTTACTCAATGCCATTAGCTTCGTGCACAAGGAAGGCATTTTCCATCGGGATATTAAGCCCGCTAATATTCTCGTTAGCCACACAGGAAATGTCAAACTCTGTGACTTTGGTTGCAGTAAACGTGTTTCTGAGCTAAGCAAAGCCTCTAGTTGCATTATTGGAACACCGGTGTACATGGCCCCAGAGCTAATAAAGAGAACCCCACATCAAAAATCTGATATATGGTCAATGGGGTGCACACTGTTTGAGTTGGCCACTGGCCTTCAACCCTGGTATCACTCAGGTGTACGAGATTTTATCCCCCTGACATTCTACATCACCACCACATCTGAAACACCTCTAGTTCTTCCTGAAACAGAACGCCCAGACTTCTCACCAGAGTTTTTAAATTTTCTGGAGTTGTGCTTTTGCCGCGATGTGCAGAAACGGCCGGAAGCTTCTGAGCTCCTTCGACACCCATGGATAACAGAAAAGAAGAATTTCTTTAACCAACGGATGAAATCGCCCGAACTTTCTCAACCTGGTAGCCCGTACTCCTTCAAGGCAAACGAGATTAAACAATCCGAATCGAGTCCCGATGATTCCACCAAATATGAAGAGGAGCTTATTCCCGAAGAAGAGGAACGACGGGCTGAAACCGAAACTCTTTGCCAACAAGAACTTGAGGATGTTTGCGCTACCATTGCTTTAGATCGGTGCTATCAGTTGATGAATTATCGGTACCCTCCAATCGTGGAGTTCAAAGCTGCAGACGGGATGGGTGAAACTTCCCGCACGGCTTGCTCTACACCCAATCCGTCGCTGGTAAAGCCAGTAAACAACGGCATTTTTGATTTTAATGGCGGTGAAGCTTCTCCTGAGCAATCTCTTCTGCATGACGACTTCGTCTTTCAACATGCGCCGCTCGGAGCGTCCGCAGGGAACTTTGTGTTGCCCTCAGAGGTGACCGAAGCTCCCACACAGCAGTGTCTCCGCCTCAATGAAGACGGAAGACTAGAGTTTGCAAATCTTCCGGAGGAGGAAGGAGACATTCCTGAAATGGCAAACTTTATCTCTATTAGTGTTGACAGTAACGTTTTCTCTAAAAGCCACAATAGCCGGTTTTTGTCTCCTGGGCGGAAAACGTCTATTTATGGCCATACAAGAGTTTCTCCTGCTCCAAGCGAATCTCCACATGGAAGCAGTCACGTGTCACGCGGGAGCTCACCCTACAGAGGTGGCTATGGAAGTAATGCAGATTATCTCCATCGGACGGAAAAGTCCGGATCTCCCTCACCGCCTCCACCCCTCTCACAAGGAAACAACTCCTCCAGAAGCTTACAACCGGCATTCTCAAGCTTTCGTGACGATCCTGCACCTTCCACGCCACATTCTCCGTTTTCTATTTCCACTTCTAGCAAACGACCACCGGATTCACCTCAAGCAGATGGAAAATTATACACGTCTTTTTGTGTTAACGCCGCCTCTGGTCACGAGGTGAACGTCGAGCTGGAAGTAGACAGGAATGACGTTCATCTCCGAATGGTCAACAATCAGCCCAACTACTTGATTTCCTTCAACGAAAACATTCAATCTCAAATAACAAATAAACTGAAGGAGGTTGCTGCTCAAGCGGATGCTGATCACAAGGAGTCTGGACGAAGCTCATCAAAAAGAACCAAAGGCCAATCTATGAATTTGGAGGGGAGTCATCGCCATCTTTCTCCGATATCAACAAGAAGAACATCCCAAAATATGTCTCTGCACTCTACCGATGCAAGAACTCGTGATGGGGCAAGTGGGGGTAGCGAAACAGATATTCCAGCTCGATCGTCTGTTTCTCCACAACGCAAAATGCCTCCTAGCATACTCACTCAGAGGCTTTCCTCTCAGCGTAGATCACCACGCTAAATAAACTATGGTGCCCTAGATTGATGCTAATGAAATTTACCAAATTTGTTGAAATGCAGCTATATACATATATATAGATACCCCAATATATATACCCCGTAATGGTATACATATATATATATATTAAAATATCGGCAGTTGTTTTATGCGTCTCTGTTGAACTTGTTTGGCGTTCAATTCAGCTTTGTCTCTCTTTGCTATTTCACTATATTTTCTCCTTCGCTGTAGCTGAAAATGGACTCACTTTTAGCCGGCGCTTTTGCAGGTATTGTCGTAGATCTGAGCCTCTACCCGATTGATACCATTAAAACTAGAATTCAAGCAAAGGAAGGTTTTTGGGCCAGTGGTGGTTTGCGAAATATTTACAAAGGCATAGGTGCTGTTGCGGTTGGCTCCATTCCTGGTGGCGCGGCGTTTTTCTTCTGCTATGACACTACAAAGAAGTCTTTATTCAGTAAACTACAATTGGAAGCAGTTGATGCGCATGCTGGATGGAAAGTTATTGCAGCTCAGTCTGTGGCAGCGGCAGTGGGGGAAAGTGCGGCGTGCTGCATTCGTGTTCCAACTGAGATGGTAAAGCAACAACTACAGGCAGGGAAGCACCGCAGTGCTAGACGAGCTTTATCGTGCATCACCAACAATGTTGGTCCTGAACATCGTGGTGATTTTAACGGCTTAAAGATTAATTTCAACGGCTTACATCATCTTTTTCGAGGGATGCCGATTATGCTTTGGAGGGAGATTCCATTCTCAATAATTCAAATGAGTCTTTATGAAGGCTCAAAGCGATTGACACATCAAAATGAATTTACTCGGCCATATTACTACACTTTGCTGCCGTTATGTGGTGCTATTGCGGGAGGCACTGCGGCTTTCTTCACAACCCCTTTAGACGTAATAAAAACTCGGATAATGCTACAGCATCATCTGTCGGTCCGAGGTATTCGCCAAGTTATTCAAGATATCGTGGATGAGCCTCAAAGATCGAATGATAAGTTTGGCACAGTGCAGAAGTTCTTTCGTGGAGCTCCTGCGCGTGTCTTTTGGATATCTGCTGGAGGGTCAATTTTCTTCTCTGCTTATGAGTTTTGTAAAATGGGTGCAAAAAACCTTTAACACTGTATCCGACAATAATTGTAGCATTAAGGTATTATCATTATTGATATTACTTCCTAGTGGTGTGCTGACTGTGAGTTAAACTGCAGTATTGATTCATATTTTTCGTTGCACAACTCTGATCTTTTCATTGGACTTTTTCTGTTTCTTTTTCATTGTTCAAACCTGCTATTTTCTCAAATCTACTATCAGAAGTTATTAATATTCTTTCAAAATGAAAAAGTTTATGCTTGGCGCCAAGTCCGCTCTAGGAACGGCACCCAAAACAGAAGATCCTGAATATGAGAAGCTCCACGCATCTGTTCGAGGACTGGAAGAAGCTATTGATTCCTACATTTCGGCATCAAAAGCTATGGAAACTGCAGCAAAGGATATGTCTGCTGCGTTGAACAAGATGACCAAGGTGTTCACTGCATTCGGCGATGCCGATGGCCATACTTCTGGTCAGACAAATACTGCGAAGAAGTTTGCGGAAGTGGCCTCCAAAACTGAGAATCATTATCTGACGCATTTAAAGAGTCTTCTGGATTCTTCGAAACTGAAGACCATGCGTGATGCAATCAGCGAAGAGAGGAAGCTCATCGGTCCGAGAAACAGCACCATGAGCGATTACGACACATACCGCGATGCAGTGTCCAAGAAGGAAGCAGAATACGCGAAGAAGAATAAGTCTCTTGCGGACTCGAAATTATACGACGAAGAGGTGGCAAAGAGAGACGAAAACAAGAAGGCATTTGACACTGCGAACCAGGCTTACAAGAGTAAGTGCAATGAAATCATTAAGAACCGTCAGAAATTTGTAGATGACCTCATGACCAACTACCTCAAAGGAACTTCTACATACCTCGGAAATATTGAGAAGGATTTGGCCGAGTGCCTCAAGAACGTCAAGTAAATTAATTTAATTACGCATTTTACACCAAAAGGTGACAAAGTCGGAATCCCTTTATGTTGGGGCCAAGTACAGAAAAAATTACGATGATCATATAAAAGAAAACACATTTTCTTTATTTTCGTATTCTTCTTTTTTTTTTTTTTTGACTATACGATACAATTCAAACAATATTGTTTATTTTTTAATATTGTGTTTATTTTTCGAATGTTTACCGTAGGAAGGAAATGCTCCACATAGAAATTTTCATGCACCTGCATGACTTGAGTGATAAGACGAACCATACATAAAAGTGAGAGAAAAATGACTCCTGCTATCTTGTGGACTTTATCAGTTTTGCCTCTTTCCCTTTATTTATTTTTTCTAAATACAGAACGCTAAACCACTCGTATCTGATGTCTGGAAAAGCTCACCAGTTTTGGAATTCTCAGCCTGTCATTCAAGAAGGTGAAGAAATTCCCACAGAGGCAAAACCTTTGGAACCGCTAAAAACTGTGGACGAAATTCCACAAGAGCCATATCCGCTTCCCAGCACGTTTGAGTGGTGGTCTCCGGACTACTCGAAAAAGCAGGATGTCAAAGCCATTTACGAGTTACTGCGAGATAATTATGTGGAAGACAAGGAAAGTCTTTTCCGCTTCAAGTATTCCAAAGAGTTTCTTCAATGGGCATTAACTCCTCCTGGATACATTCCAAATTGGCACGTTGGCGTCCGTAAAAAAGCAGATAAGACGATGCTGGGTTTTATCGCTGGAGTTCCGATCACCGTTCGAATGGATAGTCATTCAGATACAGAGGAAGAAAAAGGACGACGCATCTGTGAAATCAATTTCCTGTGCATTCACAAGGGACTGCGGGTAAAACGTTTAGCTCCCTTACTCATCAAAGAAGTTACTCGCCGTGTCAATTTATGCGATATTTGGCAAGCAATCTACACAGCCGGAATAGATTTACCTACACCGTTCACTGTCGCCCCATATTACCACCGAGGGCTAAACCCAGAGAAACTTGTTGCTACTGGCTTCAGTTCTGTGCCAGTAAGGTTTAAGAAGCTAAAAAATCCTTCAGCAGCCTATGCTAAATCCTTAGCCCTCCCTTCTAAGCCTGAAACCAAAAACCTGCGGAAGATGGAGCAGAAAGACGTTTCCGGTGTTGCGAAGCTCCTACAGCAGTATCTTCAACCCTTTCCTGTCGCACCTGTATTTGATGAGGAAGAGGTGGGCCACTTTCTTCTTCCTAGAGAAGGTGTCGTCGAGACTTATGTGGTGGATGATGGAAATGGCATTACAGATTTCTTTTCCTATTACGTTATCCCCTCTACGGTGATAGGAAATGATCAATACTCTGAAATAAAGGCTGCATATATTCACTACTATGCTCATACAGTCACTCCTTTGAAACAGTTGATCAACGATCTTCTTATTGTGGCACGCCAAGATGATTGCGATGTGTGCAACGTGGTTGAAATTTTGGAAGGAAACGTATTCACAAAAGACTTAAAATTTAATATTGGTGACGGATCTCTTCGATACTACTTTTATAACTGGGCTTATCCTATTATTAAGCCGCAAAAAGTAGGACTTGTCATGCTTTAGCGCACCGTTTGCTTAAAGCTGTGCATCCCAACTATTTAAAGAATACAAAGAAGAAATATATATATTCTCTTGTTGCCTCAGTATAGGACTTCGTTTGAGTTTAGTCACAGTTGTTTCTGCTCCAAATCATTTGATTTTTTCCCCCTTTTTTTCTGTTGTTCAGGATCCTCTCTCCACGATGCTTGTTGCGTCATGACAAGCGAAAATGATAACTTCAATCCATTTTTAAGCCCTAAGCCTTTTCCTGTTACCGTATATGTTCGTCTCTCTTGTATTTATCCATGCATTCCTCAAGAACTAATATTGCGCCAGTACACAAAAGCGTTTGGGATTTCGGACTATTCGCCGTCCTCCCTTGTGGAAGCTTTGTTTCCAGCTAATCTGGCACAGTTTGTCCCTCCAGAGTCATGTGGAGAGGCGGTTCACGATTCGATTAAGAAGAACAAATCGATGCGTCGTCCTCCATTACCAAGAGAAAATATTAGAAACGATTTACTACAGTCTGAACCAGACAAAAAGATTCTTTCCAAGGTTGGAGTGATTTCTATGTTCTCATTTCCGCGCTTAGGTTCCACTATCGCTTGCTTGTGTTTGCTCCGAGAGGTTAACGATCCTTTTTCAACAGAGGAAGATGCTCAATTTTTGATGGGATACGACTCAGGTGTAGTAATCGTATTGTCACTGAAGCAGTATGGTGCGCAACTGAATTCTATGAGGATGGAGGAATTCAAGGCAGACATGCTTGGAGAAGGAGCACAAGTTCCCGATAGCGAAGGAGGGCTATCGATACACTTGTGGGGCACATCACGAACTCCAGCAGGAGTGGAGCTGCAGGGGTATCATAACAGTGGAAAGGTTCTTTGCGCTACTCATGATTATAACGCTGATATTGGAGTCACAGGAGGTGCTGATGGGGTTTTATATTTGTGGGACATTAAAAATAGGCATGGTACCGCTAAAAGAAATTTGATTATTCAGTCCCAGATCAGCTCAGCAACTCCAGCTGCTCAATTTTCAGAAGCCGTTCGGAACCGCCGACTAGTACATCACATTAAAGGAGCACATGACGGACCCGTTAGTGCCGTAGCGATGTATACCACATTTCTTATAACTGGAGGAGCAGACAAAAAAGTGAGGATTTGGCAATGCGATTTAGGAAAAGATGGATCTCCTCCCACTTATGTGCGCTTCCAAGAGTTCCCAATGGAAGGTTGGATTCGCAGCATTACTGCTGCACCATTACGAGGAGTTCAAATGGATGACGTTCTCGTAACGGATGATTGCGGTGTTATGATGGGATTAAAAGCGTGCACAGCAGAGATGAAATCTGTCTTCACAAGGGCGATCGATGATGCCTCACGGTCTAGACCGGCTCGAAAATTCGGTGGAGATGGAATGCTGACCTTTTGCATCACTCGGACACATCACTTTTTCAGTGAGGAGAGCATGCGTATTGGACCTTCTCGCGTGCATTATAAAGAAGAAATCTCGAACACGATGCTTCGCGTTGTTCCGGTCATGAATTACACTGCATTGCTCTCCGTGACGTTTAGTCCGGTTGTTCGACTAATGGATTACGCTCATCTCAGAGTATCAGCTAAAGTTCAGCATCCATCACTAACCGCTATCGGAGCCAAGGTCAATGCGAAGGCCGCTTCTTCAGTTTATCGAAATGAGCACGAACGGCGTCGACAGATTTTCGACGAAAAGGAAGATAGTAAAAAACAAGGAAATTTGTTAGAGTCCAACAGCCGATCGAAAATGGAAAGTATGCGGGCCGAGCCACTTCGCTTCATTGACGCTTTGTATATTCCTATGTACGACATTATTTTACTTCTCGATAACAGAAATACAGTATTTGTGTATGAGAGAAATTCTAATGATGTTCTAGCTAAAGTGACCGTTGCTTCTGTCAACGAAGAAGGAAAAATGAAGAAAGCAGTCCAACTTCTCCCTGTGGGAAAGTGCTACAATGACGCTACAGAACTCTCAAAAACGACATCTGAGTCCCTTCTCGAGGGCCGCGATTTTAACATTCCGTTTTTTGTTCTAACTGATCGAACTGTGGAATTGTTTCATGTGCTTCCAACAAGAAATACTGTTATTGAAGTGCCTGCTCACAAAACTGCTGTTCTTGGCTTAGCGTACAGAAAAAGAGAGGAGAGAGATCCGCGAGAAATAACAACAGTAGAGGAAAAAGCAGAGAATGAAACGAGAAACCTTTTCGTTTCGGTGTCTATTGATGGGAGTTTGATTTGCTGGGGAAAGGGTCTCCATTTTCTACGGATGTACGACCAAAAAAATACGACGGTTCAGCATACGACTGTCGAGCAAAGCTTGGCTACAAAGATGAATCTGGTGAGTGGCGGTCGCAAAGTGAATGCAAAAAGTGAAGTCACCGCGTTTCTGTTCAGTGAGAATTGGGGGCTTGCCGTAACGGGACACGATTCTGGTGACATTCGATACTGGGGATGTGACGGTGAACTTTCTGATATTTCCCTTCGAGAAAATTTCCACACCAACACTATATCCGGATTATCCGAGGCGTACACTACACACAATACTGGTCGTGGAAATGATCGAGAAGAGCAGCTGATTACCGTTAGCTTTGATGGATGCATGGGCATATGGGGATCTCCAGAGCGGCGTTCTGCAATTTTAAAAGAAAAAATTCGTGTGACTTTTAATGAGCTACTTTGCGTTGTTTTTGCACCAGCTCATAATCTCTACCTCACTGCGGACTCTGCAGGGGCAGTTTATTCCATATGCGTGAAAGAGAGAACGGTTCTGTTTAGTATACCCTCTGACACCACCATTCCAGAATCGTTGGAACTCCTTCTTCGCCCAAGAGGACAGGACTTAGATTACCACTGCTCGTGTGTGACTTCACTATGCTTACTAGGCACCGATCGATTTGTCTCTTGCGACGATGATGGCTACATTATTGTTTGGGAATTTGAAGGAAAGGGAAAAAATAAGACCAATTTTCAGCTTCAGAAACCAGATTCAAGGGTTCCTGACGAGAAGTACTCCCGGGAGTTAAACTGTGTCGTCCCCGTAACAGAATGTACATTTATCGCTGCCTCCCGTTCAGGGCACGTGTACTACTTCGACACTAAATTGAGAACGTATCCTATTGGGGTGTATAAGCACAGCTGTGAAGTGCGCTCCTTGGTGGTCAGGGAGGAATGCGAAGGGGGATTTCAATTTCTGATCGGCGGGGCGGATGGTTCCATTACATCTCTCGCTAAAAGCTATTTCCAACCTCTGTAAATATTTCTGGATAGAGAGAACATTTTCTCTGATATTCTCAATTAGTTCTCTAAAGAACAACAACGAAACCACACAGCAAATTCTTCAGTCGAAGATGACAACCTAAATGTCAAACGGCTAAAAATAGTAATAGTAATAGTAATATACCGTATCTTTTGTGCAATATTACCCTAATCCATTGATGAGACATCTACAAGTTCGCAATATCCAATATTTTTTTTTTGTTGTTTTGGTGCTTTAACTTTTGCGTGTTATTTAAACCACAGTACATCAACTATTCTTCATTTTTCATGTCCACCGTGTCCTTGGTGCGTCAGCTGAAAGATGAACAGGAAATTGTATTTCGGTACGGTGTATTCTCTGAGGAGAAAGATGTTTTTTCTGACATAGAGTACAAGAGTGTGATGAGTAGGTACCACAATATTCCACTGCGTTTACCGCCAGTACCTTCTTTAGATTGGCGAAACGGTGCTTCTAAATATTTCAAATGCTTTTATGAGTCGTTTATCTATTCGGAACAGCGGAAAAAGAAGGAATTACTTAATCAAGTGATGTCTTCAGAAGCAGAAGTGAGATATCAAATTTTTAGAATGGAGCAGGAGTGCTTTGCCGTAATATGTCGCAGTATGGCACCATATCTTAGGTCTACTCTTTCGGCCCTTCAATTCGTGAATGCGTTACAACCGGTGGAAGCAGAAAAAGTGGCTAGACACATGATAATTTATGACTACTACCAAATGCTTCAAGAAGCTTTGCAAATTCAAGAGATTCTCCACCGCCGCTTCATTATTTTTGCTCTGGAACCCGACGCTCGGTGGAGGATCGAAGGAGCGGAGCCTTCCGATTGGATCGCTGCACGCCGAAAGCAAGTGGAACGTGAAGATATGATCAAGCATGGCTGTCTTTCGGAGGTCCACGAACGGACCATGGAGTATATTAAATGGTACGCTCAACAGCAGAATCAAATTACGTTGTTCGAACGTCGAGAAGCGGAGGAGCGTATGGATGTAGAAAGACTACAACGACTCAATGCTGGCGTCATTGCTGACATGTACACGGGAGATTTTAGAGAGCTACGCTACAAGCAACTGAAGTACGAACTAGGAAAGCGTCTGCTCAATGCGAAAGATGTAAACACGTTGAATATTGAAGAAACCAGTGCACGTTCATATTTGATGTTCGAACAATATGATAAATTTAGAGAAATCAAAGGTATCGAGGTCAAAGACTATCTCGCAACTAGGAGAAACATATTGATTAATGAACGAATAGAATGCCCAATTCGTAGAAAAAAATAGCCCTGCGAAAAAAGTATTTAATTTTTTCTCAACTACGAGGAACAAAATGGATCGTTGGGACTCAAGAATGATCAGAGCCTGTTGCATTATTTTTTTTTTTGACTAATTCAAATACTGTGTTTTGTTTTCCTTTTCTCTTTTTTCCGAAGGACTTCTTCAGAAGCTTTCAGAGATGGATTACCACGAAGAGTTCAAAGGTGCCGAGGTTCAACGTGGCTCCTTAGTGCATTGTCGCGACCCTTCATCGTTTGAGATGGTAATGAGAATTAACAAGCAGTTAAACAACACTGCAGTCCTTGCCGTTTTTTCTGAGACGCCAAACTGTGAAAGCTATTCGCAAAGTTTATTTGTTTCTCACCATAAAGGGTTTGAGGAAACTATTCGGGCGTGGGTTAACCCGTTCCAAAAGGTACGATCGGCGAAAAAAACAAATGCACTCATTGACTTAGATTCTGACTCCGCTGAATGACGCACAAAAAGAATAAAAAGCAACAACTTTATTACTTTTTATTAGGTACAGTTTTCATCGTGAATCTGCAACAACTGTTATGATGATGTGCTATAATTATAATGAATTGAACATTACGGTATTTCTTTTAATATATATATTTTTTTCTTCTTTTAGTAGCAGTAACGTGCGATGCCTATGGAGCGAGACCGTTCTGAAGAATTGCTAAATTTATTTCTTTCATGTAGATCAAACACCTCAATTTTAGAGTCGAGAGAGAAGTTACACAGCACCAAGGAGGTTCAAACTTTCTCCCGATTCGCAGAAAGCTTTTCTCGAGATGTTGCTAATGTTTCAACTATGATTTTTAGGCTTGCTGAGTTGAGCAATCGTCAAAATATTTTCGAAGATCAAACTTCTGAAATTAGTGGTTTAACTCAAATTGTGAAGACTACTTTACAAAAGCTTCATAAGGATTTAGAAACCCTGGAGGAACTAAAAAGCGTTGCTGTTTCTTCCCAGAGAAATAGTGGGAAGCTGTCTCGTGATACATTTTATTCGAGTGCGAGCACACTATCCGCTGAGAAGCACAGTGACACGGTTGTCCAAAGCATAAAAAGTAAACTCGCAAAAACTGGACAAGATTTTCGTTTTGCTCTTCAAAAGCAAACTCAAAGTATGAAAAATAATTCCAGTCGCCGAAACCTTTTTTCAGTTGCGGATCAGCCTCAAAGTCTGGAAAGCGCACTTTTTCAGGACATGGAAAATTATCAACAGCAGCAACAGCATACATCTACGAACGGGAATCTTCAGTATGCAAGACAGCGAATGGAAGATGTAATGCAAATTGAAGCGGCTGTAACGGAAGTGAACGAACTTTTCAATGACTTCACCCGACTCGTGAGAGAACAGGATGATGTGGTTATTCGTATCGACGCCAACGTGGATGAAGCGCTGCTGAACGTCAACGCTGGAAGCAACGAACTGATGCGATATCTCTCTAACCTTACATCCAATAGGGGCTTGATAATGAAGATCCTAGGATTTCTGTTCATGTTTCTTTTGTTCTTTGGTTTGGTTGTTGTTCGCTGAAACATGAATGAAACTATTATCTCAATTGCTGAAAAATAAAAATACCCAAATGACGGACAAACTATTTTAGAATGCAGAATGAACAAATAGGGAACTTTGCAGTGAGCATAAGAACATATTTTTATTTCTGCCTTTGTTTTAGTGTTTTTAGCATGTCCAAGCTCTTGTCTAGCCAGGAGTTCTCATTACGTCAAGTTAATGCTGAAGATTTGAATAGCTCCACCTCTCGCACCTTTTTAAATGGAACTGGCAATGGAAGCACAATCGCGGCGGGTGCAATCTTAACGCCGCAGATTCAAGAAAGACCGGAGTGGACATCAATGTTGGTTTCTTCGAACGTTCCGGTGTATCTACTCCCTAAAAACATTTCCAATTCTTCTGTAACTTCTTTTGAACGGAAAAAAGTTCATTACGTAGCGGATAAATTTGATCGCCAGTGGCTCGAAAGACGGAAGAATGGCTTCCATCATTCTGCCAGTGGACATCGTCTTGGTCAATCTGGAAGCTCTTCCTTTGATTTAAGCGTGTCGACATTGGAAGATATCTTTACGCTACTCGAATTGGAGGCTCAGAGTAACCCTGAAGTTCCCTTAGAGCTTATTCCCCTCAGCATTCTGAAGAAGGTGAAGACTACGGATAGCATAAAAACGGAGATAAAACACTATTGGCTCCGAAAAAGACACTCTCTCGGAAGAAATATACCCTGCATTTCTCTCAGATTATGTGTTGAAGATGAGAACCAATCAGTTTTATGTCGCCCTGAAATTTTAGGGGATTGTCCCATTCCGTTTAAACAACGGGATTGGGTAAGTGCCGTTGCAGTACGCTGCAACGAAACGATTTCGAGATGCTCTCGAAAACGCATTCGTTATCAGGAGGAACCTATTTCTCCTGCCTCAGAGATGTGTACTTCTGCATTAGATTTGTGTTACCAACTGGTTTTACGAGAGCAGCTTCATCTCCAGCACACTTATGCGTCATTGTACGAATTGTCTAGCCTTCGCAATTTAGCTGTTCAGAGGGTCCAAAATAGTACACGGCTGCATAAAGATGCAGGTGATGGCGCCACCGTTAATACGGAAGACTTGTGGAAATTATCTCTTATTTCGCGATCTCAGTAGCGCAACCAACTTTTTTTTTCTTGCGTTGAACCTATTCAGTCAAAATGTCTTGAAGTAGAAGTAAAGATAATTGATTCTGTACTTTTTCCGTCTTCTTTCTCTACTTTTTGTTTATTATCATTTCTCTTCTTTCTTTATTTTTTCATTTACTTTGATTGAAACATCTCAATAGAGGTTTGTATCTCTTTCTGATAATGCATTCCCTTCCCCAACGCGGTGCCCCCACATCATTCGTCCCTCAACCGGCAGTGGTACCAAACTCATATTACTCCCAGCAATTAGCGCAGAGCTCTGAACATACAGATGTCATTCATGACGTTCAGTTTGATTATTACGGGCAGCTTCTAGCCACCGCAAGCTCAGATCGAACCATTGGAATATACGAAGTTTCTGGGGAATCCGTATCAGCTCGTAAAGCTGTTTTATCGGGCCATAAAGGGCCTGTATGGATGGTGTCGTGGGCAAATCCACGTTTTGGGAAAGTTCTTGCATCAGCAGGTTATGACCGCAAAGCCATTATCTGGAAGGAAAAAGCAAATAAAGAATGGATACCATTGCACCTTGTCGATGTTCATCAAGGCAGCGTTAACGCTGTTAATTGGGCTCCACATCAATACGGTGCTATGCTCTCTTCTTGCAGCAGTGATGGATCGGTGGCAGTAACAGTATTCGAAAATGGGTGCTGGCAGAAAAGCATTAAATTGAGCAACAACTCTAATAACATCGCCCATGCCATGGGGGCCACTAGCGTTTCTTTTGCGCCATATGTCTCTTCACTTCCACATTCAATTTTTCTTGTTTCTGGAGGATGCGACAAGCAAGTTCGTCTTTGGCATTCATCACGAAATGAAGCATCCGGAATTCACTTTACTCTTCTGAGTGCGGTGAATTATCCGTCCAAGATTACAGACGTGGCTTTTTCCCCTTTCTGTGGTGGCAGCCGGTTCGCTGTGGTAGCAGTGTGCCACGGCTCCACTGTAGTTATTCAGCGAAAACTTTGGGAATTTCTCTCTCCAACTGACAGCGAAGCTAGAGATTCAAATAGTTGGGAGTGCAGTAGTGTTTCGCTGAAAGATGCGGCGTGGCGTTTGTCTTGGTCTCCCTGTGGTGAGCTTCTCGTTGTTACAACCGTCACATCACAAGCTTTTGTGCTTCGTGAAGGGGCTCTTTTTACAGATCCATGGATATTACAACCTGTGTCCGGATGAGTGTGTCTATTTCTAGGACTTAATATTAATAGTAACTGGACTTATGCTTCTGTAAAAAGTGAATACCACAAAATAGCTTGCAATATTGGTAAGTTTTTCTTTTTGAGAATGTTGCTTCTTTGCCATTCTATTTTCATTACTTTTACTACTATTTACAGGTTTTAAAGCAAAGGTTCAAGTGACCCTTTAGTATCGTTCGTAGTTTTTTTTTTCACTAAAAAGAAAATATCTTGCTCCATTATTATACTCGCAAGTGATATATATATATACTATTTTGATTCCCTTTATTTTCTTCATAGGATTTCTAAAGTTTAAAATGGTAATACGGTTGCTATCGCAGACTCTATATTCCATTCCAGCATTATTTTTTATTTACTTTTCTTCGTAGACGTTTCTCATTCTGTTGTTTTTTCAGTTACTTCCTCCCTTTTTTTTGTTCTTTCGCTCCATTGGCGCAACTATTAACAAAAAGGTTGCCTGATGCTTCCGTACATTTCTCGCGATGTGGCGACTGAGCCCCCTACCTCGGTAATGATTATACCGATTGGGAGCCACCCTCCCATGATTGAGTCCAACGAGACGGTGTTTGCCATCACCGAGGACTGCGTAGAACCAACGGACGGCTGGGTGAACCGAGACGGCAAACCCTTGCTAACGGTTTGCTTTATGCACAGCTTCGGAAAGTGCACGGGAAGATCGGATTGGAACCCGAAGACGTGCTTTCAAATTCATCTTAATTCTGTGGTTCTCAATTCGCTTCGGCGTCATTATACAAATCCCACTAGAAAATATTTCTCCAGAACAGTGAAGGCCACCATCGGTCCTGAACTTCGACAACAGCTCTCAGCAGTAGCTCGTAAGGCACTGAAAGTGCAGTATCTGGAATACCGTGTTCAGGATGTATACAATACTCTTGGATTCATGAGGTACGAAGCGGAGTACAGGCAATGGTTGTTTGGAGAAAGCTCACAACAGAAAGACGCTTTTCCTGCTGTATCATCTGAACAGTGCGCTCTTTTTGTGGAAGCAGGCTCTTGCCCAAGCGGGAGACACTGCCCGTTTATTCATGCGAGTCCTCATAACGCTCTCGTCCGTGACCGGGTTTTGAGCCAAGCTTTACGACGCTTCTGCTCTCCTGTTGGTGGAAGTGGAAGCGATAGCAGCGGATCTGAAAAGTCGAAAGAAGTGTCGGATTCAGCTACCCCATCAGCTGTTAACGGCTTTGGAGGTTCTCAACGCTCTGGATTTTTATGGTTTCCCAGAAATGGACGAAGTTCAGATGTTGATTGGTCCCAATGCCCACGACCGCACGTCAAAGCTCCACCGATTCCGGTGTACACTGTGGAGCAAAAGGAGGGTTCCGATACGGGTCGTTTAATTCCATACAGTTGGCATGAAAAGAGTACTGTAACTGTATCAACAGAATAACAATTTATATGAGTTCCTCAGGATTTTGTTAAGTAACTGAGCCATAAAAATAATAACGGGACCCAAACAAGCGCACTTAAAGACCAATCAACGATATGAGTTTATATCTCTGTTTAGATCTTTTTTTTTTTCTCCAATTTTTTCTTTCTTCATCGAGGTAAATTTTTATTTACAAATTTCAGATATCGTTTCCCTCCATTTCAGTGGCACTCATCCTACCCTTTTTTCCTTAAATGTCCCCCTTTTTTTCTATCATTCCACAGCATTAGGATGATATATTTTTATTTTCAGCGATCGACACTTGCATCTATTTTCCTTTTTTTTTTTTTTTTACGCATGTGAACATCCACATCATTCCTCCGCATTTTTATATTATAAGCAAAGAATAGCTACTCCAACGTTGACGGGAAAGTACGGCAGAGATAGAACTATTTTCTCCTATTTTTATTTTTATATGCGTTTGTGGCGTTGTATATTTTATTTTCCATATTCCTCTTTATGCTAACGATCCATGATCTTTTTTATTGTTTAAAAATTGAGCAATGAATCGTGTTGTAATTCTTTGTATTCCACTCAATAAATGATGAGGAGAGTGTTTAGAAAGTAGTTCTTTATATTTGTTGGCAGAAAACTATATATATATACAATCTTTTGTTCCCTTTATTTTCTCTTTTGTTATGTTACGTATATAATTGTAAAGGAATAATCATTCCTGTATTTTAATGTTGTTTTTCTTTTAAAAAGGTTAGTATACTTTATACACTAAGTTTATTTCTCGTAAGCTACACGTCTCGCGTCGAAGAAGTTCTGAACGAGAATCCTGCCAACCTAACCTCATGGCAGGTGGTGGAATCGGAACGGGTGAAAAAATTCTCAAAGACAGAAGCTTTCCTTGTAAATGTTGCCACAACCTCCTGGCGAAGTCGTTGGGAGATGTATAAAGATGCTCACAATGACTTGTGGATCTCGGATTCTAACTCGGTTGCCATCAGATCGTGCAATTGCCCCGTGGTGGTTAACGACATCAGTTTCCCTAACCCGGAAATTCACCAGCATACGTTAAACCTTCACGGGGAGAACGCTTTTCTGACGGCTTCGCTGCAACCATCCGTGTTGATATGATAATCGTGATTTGCAAGCAGAGCATTTTTCTGCACAGATTAAAGCGGAGAAGAAGAACCAGTTGCTGGTCCCAGCCCCCTTAAATATTGCAAATCGCATATCCGAAAATGCCAAACTTGTCAAAAGACAACACAAAAAGTATAAATATCAGAAGGAATACGAGAGCTGTGTCTGTTTTTGTTCTTCATTTTTGTGGTCTTTTTTCTGATGCTTCACATGACTTCTTTTTCTCTTTCTTTCGTTCTACAAAGTCGGCAATTGCGGTTGATTAGATAAAGATTAGATTTCATTATATCTAAACGATTCCTTTTTTCATTTTTTCTGTGTTCGTTTCCCTTACACTTATTATAACGGCCACTATTTACTTTTTTTTTTTTCAAATTCATTGAGTTTTAGCATAGCTCAAGCCATCGCTGCTGTATTTCTAGTAACGGGGATAGTAGCGATAGCGTTACCGATTGTTTTAACATAAATTGATCTTTTTTTCCATTTCTATACATTCCTCTTTTTCCTCTCTTCTTCTTTAAAAGAGGCTGATTACCCAAGTGAAATGGACGGCTCGCTTCTGCTTCAGCAATTGACCGGGGTGAATGATCGTGTCACTTTTAATTGTGCGGAACCAGTTTGTGATGATGGACGGGATGTTTACGTCACTAAGGATATGCTCACGGACCCCCCTACAGTGATTCACATTGTGCGTTCCACAAGTCTGTCTTTTGCTCAAGCTATTGCTTCAGGACAAGCAGGCTCTGTCCAATTCATCAATTTCAGTGACATCGAACCCACAGCAGGTTGGCTGGGGGACAGAAACAGGTCCTCTCTGGATATTTGCTTTATGCACAGCTTTGGAAAATGCACGGGGAAAACACGGGAAAAACATCCTGCTACGTGCCATCAGATTCATGTTAAACGAGAAGTTTTAGACACTGTTCGTCAACGTTACACTTTCCCGCAGCGGCAGTACTTCTGTAGAACGATGAAGGCTAATATTACCGAGCAGGTAAGCAGACAACTGTGGAACCTTGCCCGAAAGCGATTTTCACTTCAATATCTGGAGTTCAAGACGGAAGATATTGATGTCACAGCAGCAAGTACTGCATACGAAGTAGAATATCGTAGGTGGCTTACGAGTAATGTTGTCTCTCCTCCAGTAAAAGATGAAAAAAGTCCTCCCACCGAAAACTACATTTCCACTACCAACCTGTGCTGGGAGTACGCTATAACAGGACGATGTCCCAAGGGCGTTTCTTGTCAAGATATTCATGGACTTCTTGTGAACTCCCTATCGAAACATCGGTATATCAAAATGGCATTAAAAGAAATTCACGAAACCGAAGAGATCAGGAATTCACCGGAAACTTCTTCAAACGGAATGCTGTCTCGGCAAGGCACGGCATCAATAATGTATCCAATACAGCCACAATTTTATCCTGCGCCACAGTATTATACTTTACCGAATACTCTCGTTTCTCATCGATACGGGTGCGGCCATACATCTCTTGCCACTCCACCTGTGCCACACGTTTCACTTCCCACTTCCCAACCACTTCCACCTTGGAATCCTGTTGTTTATGTTTTGATGGAAGGATCTGACAATATTCTTCGCATCGTTCCTTTAAGATCTTGATCCACACCTTGAATATATTAAGCTTTTTTTCATTATTTTTATTTTTATTGGTTTAACTTTACGTTTCACTTAAATCAATGATTATTTTTTTTCTATTATGGTTTATTCCGCACTGTACTTTCATCTATGAGGTGCAGCTTTGAGGTAAATGGACTATATACAGAAAACCAACATTTTTTTTTTGAGATCGATCCATCTATTTCGCATAAAAAAACGTTATCTGATTTTTCTATTTAGTAGTATCTCTGGTTTTTTGTATTCCTATAGTACATAACAACCGATATTTCAAAAAAACATCGGTATACGTAGGCTGGCAAAAAGAAAAAAGACAAGTTTTTAATCCTTTTTTTGTTTAATACTAACTAAACTATCTTACCCTTCCATAATTACGACCACTCTCTTTTGCAATATTTTGAGTAGCAGTTGAAGCAGAAGTTCCTCTTAAAAAAAAAAAAAAACAGTTATTACTTGAAGACTTGTGGATTTGCTTCAGAAGTCGTGAAAATAGAGTCTTGGAAGGTGGGTTAGAAGCGCATTTGTGTGTAGCACCGTATATACTCCCTGCCGGTTTAGTCTTTTTTTAATTTCTAGTGTTTTACATTATGTGTTTCTGTTATTCCGTATATGACCACAAAAGTGTGCTTCAGGCAAGTCTATGAAAAATGATCTCGGTATTTTTTTTTTTTCATTAGTCATTCTCTTACCGAATTTCCTTTTCACTTTTTTTCGAATGGCTCCCTTTATAAATTGAAATCTTGTCACGATGTACTTCGTGGCTGCCTTCAGTTGTGATAATTGGTGTTTCAATATAAACTGAACAGTCAAACGTAAAACAGAAATGTATTCATTCGTTTGAAAGTTATCCCATAGGCTTTATTATATTGAATTATTATTACTATTATTGTTTCCTAATAAAACCCAACTAAAAGAATTAAAAAAAAAAATACACCTTTAATTAAGAAATAAAAACTTATCTCGTTCTCCAGACAGACATGCACACGAGGTACTCCATTTCATATAAAATATGAACTAAAAATTTGGTGTATGTATCTTTACGTTTCCATTCATTCCACTGCTTGGCACTTCAAACTGATCAAAATCTTAAAAAAAAATTGATTTTTTTTTCAGTTGCATTTGATGTTTATTCCTTTTTTTGCAGGTATTTGTTATACACTTTCAATCGAACCATTTAACAAAAAAAATTCTGACATTTACTTTTAAACAATTTTTTAAAGAAATATTATTATTTTCCATCGATCCAATTATTTCTTTTTTTTTTTCCTTTTTTTCAGTTTAGCTTCGTTTTATCATTACTGGACACAAAAAGGCTCATAAATAAAATATTGTGATTGGTAGTAGGATGTGATTCTACTAGAGAGCATCACGCCTTTCCTTACTCTCTACTTCTCCATGACGACATAGAGCATCATGATTGCGTCTCTCACTCTTTCTTTTCCCTTCTCTGTTTTTTTTTTTTTTTTTAGCACTAGTTTCACGTAGTTGTAGCACGTTTAGTTACCCGATGGAGAACAACGAAATAAGTGTTCAGTCGGAACAGAAAAAAGGAAACAAACCTGGAAATAAAAGACTTCCTCCGTGGATGTCAGTCCCTGATGCCCCTCCAAGACCTAATTTTCAGAATTACAGCAAACAATTAAAAGATTTAAATGCAGAAAAAGATAAACTTCTTGAAGAAATTAAAAACTTACAGCAATCTGTTAAATCTAATGGTGAAAGTGACGAAAGTCGATCCGAACGTGATACTCTCAGGGCTAAAATAAGTGAAATTGATGCCGAAAGGAAGAATGAACGAACGCTTCGCATTGCGAAAAATGAGGAGCTGACTTCTCTTCGCAAAAAGCGTCGTGAAAACGGGGATAAGATACGTGCCCTTCAAGCGGATCTTGGTGGCTTTACCAGTGCGAAAGAGTTGGAGGAAGCCATCGAGTATATGAAACGGAAGATGGAATACACTGGTGGCGGCTTGGAGGTCGAGAAGAAGAATAACCGCCGGCTTCATCAACTAGAACAAGCGAAAGGCCTTTTTCTTCAGCTTCAACCCTTGACAGAAGCAATGCAAAAAGCAGAAGAGCGAGAAATGATGCTCGAACAAGAGTACCGAGAAATCCACGAGCGCATAGGAATTCTCAACAAGCAGTATGATGAGGCCTTGGCTCAAAAGAAAAAACTAGATTCTAAGGCTATGGAGAATTCTTCCGGTCGAACTGAAGTGTACAGGAAGTGTGATGAACTTCGTGTTCAGCTAAACAAAGTCTTTGATGCTATGAAAAAGATTAAGGAGGAACGACAAGAACGCACTGAATCATGGGATGCATGGTGCATATCCGCAAAAGCGAATTACGTTGCCCAGTTAGAAGCAATCGAAGAGGAACGCATTGGCCAGGCTGCCCAGGCAAAGAATGCTGTGAAACTCGCCAAAAAACGAGCTCGTGCCGAAAAAAGACAGAATCCCTTTGCTGCTGAAATTTTGTTATGTAACTCATTAGTTGAGTACTTGAAAGAAAAACGGCAAACAGTCGCACGTGAGGAAGAGCAAAGGGCCAAAGCTATTGCGGCAGAGTCATTTGATCCTCATGCTGCGGCTCCTGAAGGTTGCGTTGTAATTTTTGAGGGTAAAGGTTCCAAAAGCACCATTGGGAAGAGGAATAAGAAGATTATTGTTCAACATTCAAGAGAGAAGTTTTCCCAGTTCAAGTCCGTTGGAGTAGAACCACCTTCAGAGCCCTCTGCAATTGGTGTCTGTCTAGAGGAAGTGCAAAAAAAAAAAGCTGAGTATGAGAGCCACATCAAAGCTGGAGAGCTAGTGTTGTCTAGTGGAGATGAAAGTGAGGAGCCATCCGATTCGTAGGTTGCAGAACTTTAATAATATGAAATCTGTGGAATTGGCGTATCGCATGCGAAATGTTCCGCTGTGCCTAACCTGTTTAATAATTTAAATCGTGAAATGTCAGTACCTCGGTGCTCCATAAGAACATGCAGTGCGAAGGCTACTCTTGTTATTTATGGTTTTGGAATTAAATGTTGTCCTTTTTTTTTTTTTTGAGTAATAAAGAACAACAGTATCGAGATGATTAACCGTAGCCTTCTTTTGCGTATTGGAAGTCCCACATATGGTAATTGGCCGTGGCCTGGAAAGCTTCCTCTTCAAGAAAAATGGTATCATCACATCCGAGGAGGAAGAAGCGTTGCAGATGAAAATCGAACGTACAACGTTGTTGGAGACATTTTACTTTGTGGTGTTATTACTTACTCTTTATTTCGAACTTTTGTTTTGGCGTATCGGAACAACGGCTACCAAACGCATTTGTGCCACCTCAACAATCATCCACCCGCCGTTATTGCTAACGAATTTGATTTCCAGAATCCTCAAAATAACCGCAAGGTAAATCGCTCGGAGTTAGACGCTTATCGAAATGATGCAGCAGCTTGCATAACAAAATCTACACCTCTTGAAAGCGTTATTTTTAAGTACTAACTACTTCCGAGGTTAGAAATAGCCTTGTGGATTTCTGTACTGGCATGAACGTAGTATAAATTCAGTAATAGGAACTTAGGAAATAGCAGCTTGACTTTACTGTTTGATCGTAACAGTTAATTACTGGATCTTGAATGCACATGGTTTTAACATTATAGAAAACAAAACATTAACTACAGCATTATATAATTACTACTTTTTTAAATTTATTTTCTGGTTATCTTGAAGGGGGGAAATAGAGGCGACAACCAACTGTAGTAGCGCAGTACAGACACGAATGCGTGGGTCGCCAAAGTGCCAAACACGCCAAAAAACTGAAAGGCTAAAGAGTCTCAACACCTCATCACAAGTCCATTCGCAAACTGGCAAAGGTGTTCTTGACGAGCGGCGTCAACTGCGTCTTGGCACAACCCAAGATCAGGGTATCCGACGAAGCGTCTGTGCATTTCAACAGCTCCACATCATGGCTTTTCCTGACATCGCGTGCACATCTGGAAACCCGCGCTTCTGAACGACAGCAGTAGCGCCACTAAACCACCTGAGAATCGCCTTCAAAAGGTCAAAATCGACAAATGCGCCAGCGGCTGCTCCGAGTGACGGGAAGTGTTCTCCACGAGTAAAAGAGTTGTGATTCTTGTTAGCGAGTGGGCTGTCGGGTACGACTAGGATATCCTGACGCTCAGCGTTATTTAGAACCGTTTGTGGTTTACCGGTGTGCTTCGCGGACGTCCTCTTTTTCTTCCCGTCGCTTCTGCGCCGCCTTGAATGGGAGTTCTGTTGGTGTCTACGTGAATAGTGTCTTTGATTTTTCCCTTTAAGATGGCGACAATTTACCGCATGAATGACACTGAGGCGAGAAAGGGGCTGTATGTGGATGCCGCAATCCTCACTGCCGCGTTCTTGATGGGGGGCAGGGGCAGAAGATGATCTGAAGATCACTCCACAGTTCGCTAAACAGTAGAGCAGAATCATAGAGGTCTAGTCTTTCACCACCTTTTGTGTCTTTGCGGAGAACGCTATCCAGGAGTTGCCGGATAAAAAGAGGGAAATACAGGAGGGTCCGTTTCGAAATCCCTCGTGGAGCAAAATTCAATCGACTTCGATATCCGAAACGTAGTGACCTGGCCGGTGAGCTGTCCAGGTTGAGGTGGAGAACCACGCAGAACTTCTTCTTCACTATCGAAGAGGCTTTGCAGTGTTTCCCTTCCTTTGCCTTTGGGGCAGATCCTTCCTACATCTCATGAACCTTGTCCAGTATCTGGGCTCGCCGGCTGTTTGAACAGCAGTTCCAGCCGGTAGCGGTGATACCTTTCCCCTTCGGCAAAAAATGAGGTTCTAAGCGTTGATGGCCAAAAGAGGAGGCAAAGACCAGCATTCGTTTTCAAAATTGAACCCGTTAGCCGCTGCTTCTCCCTCTTTAAACGCCTACTTAATGACCTAACAATCTGTCAAAAAAAAAAAAACGACCACCACTCGAACATCGAAAAAGAAAGCTAGAAATTTGTCAGGCGAAAAGGATAACAACAAGCTAGCTAAAAAGCGTTTTTACTTCCTCGTTTTTACTTACTTTTTCTTCTGTTTTAAACTTCCTTGGAGTGGAGTTTGTCAATGATTAAATCGAAAAGAAATCAAAATTCAAAAAAAGCGATTTTTTTTGTTTTGCCGGACGGTGCTATGACTACTATTGCACCTTAAAATGCGGAGCAGGAGGTGTTTTTCATCTTTTTTTTCGTCACTTCTCACTCCCCTTTGGTATTGACCTACCACACGGTATAATATTCTTTCTCTATTGACTTTTGTTATAGTACAACTGCTCTTTCAATTTCATTTGACCCACACGAGATGCGATCTCCTGCCGCGCCGTCCTTGTGGACATTTCCCGTGTGCACCCTCACCACTGCGGGGACAGCCACACTCAACCGCTCTGTCTCCTTTTTCTCGAATGTCTTCTCATACTCGAGCCTGAACCTCTCCTCCGCCCCTCTCTCTTCCACTGTTGTGTCGTCCGCGTCCTCCAGCGACTGTTGCGTGAATTCCTTTGAGACTACTTCACCATCGACCTCTCACCCGAGCTTCTTGGCTTCGTGCGTGAAGTCCTACACTCTGCAGTGGCTCGCAGGATTTACTGCCAAGGAGCTAGTGGTCGCTTGTGTGCCTCCACAAGTGTTGAGGAATGAGTCCTCAGAGGATCAAACCGTCTTGATGAATGTCTTTATTACCTTGATGTAAAGGAAATGTCAAGTTTTGTCTCCCTTTTAGTTTGTCGTTGTAGAGTAGCTATTAAAAAAAGACAAAGAATAACTTTTTACCTTCTAGTAAATATAAGCGTGTGCGTGTATACTGAGATTTCCGTACTACTAGTATGGTTCTTAATCTCAGACGTGGATCACACATTATTTTTTACACCATATTCTAATTTTTTTCTGTAAAAAAGATGGCCATGTTTTTCACCACCCGTTTTCTTTCTATTGTAACGTGCTGTGTGGGCTCATTATTCCCCGTGGATGTTGTTAACTGAACTGCAAACTACACTTTTTGGTGTGTTACCGAAAATGAATAAATGAGAGTTGCATTGCTATGGATATTGATCGCGGATTCGTCGAACTAACAGAAATTTCTCTTCTTGTTCTTTTTGAGTTCCCCGTTCTTCCCCTTCTTTTTCCATCGAAAAAAGTAGAAGGGAAGGAAAAAAAAAAAGGGAGAGTGTTGAAGCAAAAATGTTGACATGATGCCTGTTGAAGATTTGGACAGAGCAACACGACGATGACTCTTCTCAAGGGACTTTTTGACCTTATTTTTTAAAATATCTGATATATAATTTAACCCGTTATAGTCCTACTTCAAGTTCGTATTCTGCTGCTATATTTGTTACTATAAAATGGATTCTTTTGCTTTTATTTAATATTATTAGATACGTTTCTTTTTGTTGTGGTCAAACGTCGAATGCATTCATGCGAGCGGAGACACACACACACACACAGAAAAACAAGTATGATGTTGGACCGATCACGTTTGCATTTGTACTGGGATCATGGATTGGTTAATTTTCACTGAAAACCTTGTGGCGTGTATTGCACAATTGTAATGTTGTTTATTTTGTCTCTTTTTTCATTTCATAAATGTCTTATCATGAACTCTGCTTAAAAGTAAAAGTCAGTTCTATTCTTTTTTGCTGTTGTTGCTGCTGCTCATCGATTTACCTTCTTCAAAACTAAATAATACCAACAACAACAAAAAAAAAACCCTAGCGCTGCTGTAATATTCATCCTTTCTGTTTACCTCTCTGTGCATGAGTTCCTATGTCAACTGTACCCGCGAAGCCAGTCAAGGCCAAAGAGAAGAAGCCAGTGATTGCACCAGGCGAGGCACCAAATGTCATTCAGTCTCCTTCACCCGTGTTCTGCGCCCAGTGGATTGACAAGTCGCATGTGTTGCTCGGTGCAGGCGGCGGCGGCTCTCGCTTCGGAATGGTGAACGTGTTGGCATTGGTAGAGGTGCGCCACAGCACGATTTCAAGACCTCAGAAACACAAACAACAACAGGCTCCGGGGTCTATTCCGGGGCACATCGGAGCGGGGACGAGCTGGTCGGACAATAATGCGCTCTGGCGTTTGGTAGACTTCATCGGACTCGACGATGTGCCCTGGTGCTGCACGCCGTTCGTTCCCTTTGATCCGGTGGCAGACACGGCAGATTGGGCATCGGATCGACAAGAGGCGGCGTTGGAGACAGCAGACCCTTTGCTGTACAGTGGAGAAGAGCGTGCCAGACCGAGTAAGGTAGGAGGCGAACTGGCGGGCTTTTTGGCGGTAAGTGGGGTACGCTCCTTTACCCTTGTAGCGGTGCATCGCCAGCTCGAGTCTTCCCATCGGACGGCGGAAATGGATCAAAACGGGAGGTACTTGCTGCATCGCCGGGCAGTGATATCTCTCGCGTGCGACGACGAGAACCCTGACAAGAAGCCGATTGCCCTCCTTCGTCAAGTCTTGGCTGTTGCACACGATGAAGGGGAAGTGCTGCTGTACACTGTAGCCTCTCTCCTCACCCCGAGATCCAGTCCACCAATTCTATTCACTTCGTCCACCTCCCCGCCTCAGTGTGGTGAAGCCGTTGATGGATCGTCGATACAGTGCCTCGCTGCGCCGGATACGGCATCGGAGTCGGACGAGAAGGTGAAGGTTATCTTTCATATCACCACAGCAGCAACGCCAATCGCGAAATGGAAAGTGGGGTACCGAGTGAATGACCTTGATGTGAACCGACTGGATATGGTGGTAGTGACCTCGTCCGTATCATCGTCGACGTCGCTCTTGCAACCAACATCCCTGCCTAGTATGACGTCTTCCCCGAGCGAGATGACAGCGCATTTGCTAGACTATGTGGCGGTGGTGGCGCTGGTGCAGGACAAGTCCATTAGGGTTGCGACGTTCCGCTTCCGACCAGGCGATGAAGGGCGTCTGACGAACAGGAAGAAGAGGAAGGACGCTGGACAACCAGAGAGGTTGATGGAAAACGGAGAGATTCCCTGTATGTGGGAGCAGTGCGTGCTCGCTGGCACTGACTTGGGGCTCAAGTTTAAAGTAATGCGTTCCTCCATTCGCCTGGTTCGGCTCTTTGGATTGGAGCAGCTTACGACCTCACGGGATCGAGAGGAGTCTGCTCGGTCGAAGAGAATTCAAGAGCAGCTGAATGCAGCCATGGAATGGGAAAAGACCTATAACACCACCGCCTCATCGCCACAGAGGCCACACATTAAACAACGAGATGCTATTGGAATGCTAGTCGTCGCTTACGATCAGATGCAGAACACGAACTTCTTTGTCGAAGCTCAGATGGACGCTGTGCTGCTCACCAACAGCAGCACTGCCATGGAAGAACGTGTGAGTCGACCCAGCTGGGAGAGTAAGTATGGCGTCTTGCGGCTTCACGTGAATCTCGTCCGTCAGCCATCAAAGGTGGTGGAGAACGATGCGATCACTTTCTTATGTGCTTTTAACAGTAGTACCGAAAAGTCTTCTTTGAAAGCGTTCCTTTCGAGCAGCCCGCAGCCCATATCGAATGTGGGTTGCCGAACACTCACCCCTCCGCCTCGTCGCCGAGCGACGGTTGGACGTGAGGCGGACGAGCGCCGGCGTCGGCAGCGCGAAATGTTCGGCAGCTTCATTCCCCGTGAGTGGGTGGTTAGCACAGTGGAGGGACGGCTGGTGCAGATTTGTGATGTGCCATTGCCGCCGAACACTTCTGTGGATGTGGTCCCGCCCCCTCCGGAGCTCTCAACGCCGACGGCCTTTGCTGCCGTGGCGTCTCGGCCGCCCGTTCGGAAACGAGTAATGGCCAAAATCTACCCCGCCCTTCATGAGAACCCTATCACCTGTGTGGCAGTGTCGACACACAACGATGTTGTTAGCACCGATATCGCTCAGAAGGTGGTGATCACTTTTATGCCATCGCCAACTCCACATCCATCAGCCGGGAGAAAGGAACAGCAGGTAGTAAAGAAGAAGGGCTTTGAATTGTTCCCACCTGATGACTTGTGGGCACAGTTCGTGTGCTACAGCATTTACTGGTTCCATTTTGTGTTGACCCATCGAATAGCGTTTGGGGTACTGATGCTGGTTGTGCCCTTCTTTTTTTCTTTGCTTCGGTAATTCATGTTCTTTGGAGTGGGAGAAGAAGATAAACTTTTAGCCGCACGTAAAAGCGATGAAAAACAACGACAACAAGAGTTGATTTGACTGGAAAAACAAAAAAAAAATGTAAATGTAGGTCGTGAGAGTGTTCCATGGTCTCTTTTCGTTCATCATCATCATTTCTACATCTGAATTTAGTTTTTTTTTTTTTCGCTCCTTTTTTTTTTCCGAAGCATTTCATGCGGGGAGGGTGTGCGATGTATGTGTCTTGCCATGGGCATTTTCCCGTGCGGCTCTATCTTTTCGTATGTAGCGGGGGCCCCGCTCCCCCCGTGGCGAATGCTTCCGGCCCCCACCATGCGTTGTTTATGCGCTGGCTGCGGGCGAAATGTATTCCGATGTGCTTTTTTTCTCCACTTCTTCTTTGAGCCCATGCCCAGGTGCCTCCAAGGGCCCCCCCCCCCAAAAAAAAATAACAATGTTGGGATGGTTGCTCCCGGCGCCATCCGGGTTGCATATATGGCTTGGCCTACTGGGATTGAAACAGGTGCGGGAATGCCATAGGGAAAGTATGCAATGATAAAGTCTTTTTGTTTTCTGTTAAGGTTCTTGAACTATGTGCAATGCCATCTCTTTTGTATATAAAAACGCAACATGCGCTCTTTCTTCCTTCTTTCTTTATCTACAACAATCGTGAGTGGGTTTCTCCCCTTTTCCGCAATAACCTTAAAAAAAAAAAAAACTTTATATGGACAATTTGGAAATTATCGACTATTTTTTGCAGAATAGAGAATGAGGATTAAGAGCAGCGTCTGTGTTCTACATGTTTTGCGCCAATTGGGCTTCCCGACGAAAAATATTATCACATAAAGTAATAAATAATTTCTTTTAACTTGTACTTTCTATATTTCTTTATTTATTTTATTTTTAAAATATATAAAGAAATAGGAAAATATATTATTTTTCATCGTTTATCCTTATAATCCCACTGTGCGGGATACGGGAAGATTCTTGACCGCTTGAAAACCCAGTATGATGCATGGAATGAAGCCGTCGCACTTGGCGCGTTTGACGCTGAAATGGCGCGAAAAATGAAGAGCGAGGCCTTCAAAAAGGGGATGGGGAAAGGGTCTAGGAAGGGGAAGGGCTCGGGGGGGTTCGCCGCTGCCTATGTCGACAGGAATCCATGGGTGAATGTCTCGATACCTTGGTAAGCAAGTAGGGAAAGGACGAATGTGATAGCGAGAACTTGGCGT